>JBAMHZ010423671.1:0-11399 GCA_037177395.1 Alpinia galanga | reverse complement strand
TTGGGCTTTACCCAAAAGGCCTCATACCAATGGAGATATCTTTATCTTATAAGCACATGATCTTTTCCATGTCTTACAAATGTGGGACTTTGATTATATTTCCAATACTCCCAACAGCCGGAATTCGTCACCGTCGAAGCTAAATTATAACCCAATAGGACCGGTGAACCTTAGAGGATCGGTGCTGGAGGGATCTCGGCCAGAATTTCACCGGAAACGTCCGAAATCGCGGCCGTCAGTGGTCGCCACTTGCGGCTGCGATTTCGGCTGGCGCCGGCCGCAATCCGGCCGACAACTAGCCGGGGAAAGGTCAGACGCCTTGCCCAGCCATTCCCAGGCCGGTCGCCGGTCGGATTGCGACCGACGCCGGTGATGCCGAGGAGAAGATGCGGCGGGGTCAGAGTTGTCGCACATGCGACGCGCAGGGGTAGATGCCCAGTGTATCAAAACCGTGTGTATATATATATATATATGAGATTGATCTCCTGCGTGACTTACCCCGCGTGACCCATGCGTGACAGCCTTTCTCCGCCTGACCCGCGCCCGTCTTTCTCCTCGGCGTCTGTCAGAATCACGGCTGTCAGTGGCGGTCACAATTTCGGTCGTTTCCGGCTGAATTTCGGCTGGGTTCCCTTCAACGCCGATCCCTTAGGATTCACTGGTCCTATTAGATTATAATTTAGTTTTGACGATAATGAATTTTAATGATGATGCCAACAACAATAACAACACTCACGTGCACACAGGAAACGGTCGCGCTGAAGATCAACATCAGCTAAGATACACACACAAACCGCAACGGCATCTCCCGAAAAGTGCGATAGACGATGGTCGCAGATGGCACCACCGCATGCTTCACTAATCAATTCCCCTCGGCGGCGACACACCTACCCCACACCGACTTCGCTCCATCTCAGCCGACCGCTGGCCGCACCAACCCGCTGGTCCTCTGGACGCCGCTGGATCTGAATAGTTTGAAAAATCAAAATGACAGCGAAGAAAATGATGCGCGCATCCGCCGAAAAGCCAAAAGCAAGCGCGCATAGTAATCATGCCATGCGGCCCCTTTCGTTTTTTTTTTTGTTTTTTAATTTCTCTCTCTCCCCCTTTGTCGACGGGTTGATAAACTGAATTTCCAACTCCGCCCGCCGTTCGCTGAGTCGACCAGGCCGAGTCCAGCTCCTCCGCCTTCCAGACGGCTCTGCGTCAGCTTGTGGCACATGCCTCATCGCGTTCTCCCTGGGTTCCTTCCGTTTTTAATAGCGCACCCAAGCCGGTGGTTCTTGCTTCCTCATTGTAATTTTGCCAGCGAGCAACCGTCGTCGAAGACGGTGAACTAGAAGGAGAACTGCTGTGGAGGGTGGGATGGAACCCTAAATCCGACTGGTTCGTAGGGCTCCGATGCGCCGTTAAGGTTTAGATTTTCCTTTTTTGAGTGAGAGGAGGGAGAAGAAGAAGAAGATGAGCTCGAGGGGGTTGTTTGGGTGGTCGCCACCCCATGTGCAGCCGCTGACGCCCGTCTCGGAGGTTTCGGAACCGCCGGAGTCGCCGTCTCCGTACATGGACAGCGGGGGGGAGGCGGTTCCGGTGGATGACGACGTTGCCGTCGACGAGATGGAGGAGATAGAGCCGCCTCCGGCTGCGGTGCCCTTCTCCAGGTTATTTGCCTGCGCAGATGAGCTCGATTGGGTGCTGATGGTGGTCGGGGCTGTAGCTGCTGCCGCTCATGGGATGGCGCTGGTGATCTACTTGCATTTCTTTGGGAGGGCCATCAACTTGCTCGACTCGCAGAGTGACGCGCTGTTTAGTAAAATCAAACTGGTATGTTGGACATTAGTACTTCACTTATTTTTTTCTTCGTCTCCTTGTTTTTACGATTTTTTATTTTGGATTGTCTGATGGAAGCAGAAAATCATCCTAATATGAGTTGATGCATTGAACTTTTATGCTTTATAAGCGTACTGCAGCAACTTTGAACTCGACATTGGTTCTTATCAGCTTGGCTTTTAGCAGTTTCAGTAATTTGCAGCACATACCATGGCCAAATTTCAAGTTACAATGTGTTTGAAACTACAAATGTTGCGGGAAGCAATTGTCAGTCAGGAAGTTTTGTTAAGTCGAACATATGCTGTCATCTTTGTGGTCGAGCAATGCTATTATGTAATCAGTACTTAGAGGAAGTAATTAGTGCTTGGAGTTCATTCTTATGTTCTTTCAAATATCATCTAAATCTCGAATGCACTTCCTCTTTTCAATATGCCAATGCCTTGGTTATCACCAAGATGGCAAAGGAGCTTAGGATGTCAATACTATGATAGCATTTGTGCATGGTTGCCCAGAAGTTAACTTTGTTCTTCATTTAGCACTTAATCCACTTATAGTTTAGTTAAACAATAAGGTCCCTGTTAATTTAGTATTAACTATGCATAGTTAATTTACTATTAACTACGCAGGGACTATATTATACTGTTTTAGCAACATAAACCTAAATACTTGGTCAGTATTATTAGTGATAGGCCATCTCTTTCATTTAGATCTTGCCCTTTAATGTAGGCCTGTTAGAGATATTGCTTTGCGTAGCTATCAATTATGGAATTTATTCTTTCTTGTAAGATATAATATTGACTGGATTGAACTTTTCTGCATCAGGGCCTCTTTAAAGTCTTATTATAGCGAGGCCTAAATAGATATCCATCAATCTTTTGATGGTGCATCACTTTGTGGAACATTTCATGTTTAGACCCTCTTTGTTGTGTTGCACAGCATCAGAATTTACTATTTAATTCTTCTACGTCACTTGTGTTGAGGATGATCATATTATTCCACACTCAACATGCCTGGATAGGTATTGAAGTATAAAGGATAGCTCGGTACACGAAGCTCCCACCAATGTGGGATTTCGGGAGAAGTGTCTCGGAATAGGCGTTGAAGTATGCCAAAATGAATTTAAATGAACTTGATTAATGATGTCTTGGCTAGTGCTTAATAGTTGAAATGGTTGTTATATTTTTTAACTGTTTTTCTAAAATTTTTCAATTGATTATACAATTTTTTAAGGGTTAATATATAATTCTAGCACAATCCTTTTATGAATTTTCAAATCTTTCTTGACCTTTAAACTTTTTTTTAAATCTAACACAATATTCCAAATGTTAAATTTAGCACTTTTGTTATTAAAATCTCATCTAACTATCATTAAAAAAGTAACATGGTACCCATTTGGCATTTTGGACTCAGTAATGTACACACAGGTATGCCAATGTTGATAAATATATAATTTTCTATTTTATAATAATAATGCCCTAACATTGAAGCATTTGAAATTCATTAATCTTAACAAATCCTAAATATTAGGCATCTGCATTAGCATCTATATGTGAACTTCACTTGGTAAAATGCCACATGGGTGCTATGCCAAATTTTTTTAACAAAATGACAGTTGGACGAAATTGTATGTGTTAGATTTTAACACATTTTATAAACATTTGTGCTAGTTTTAAAAAAGTGCAAAGATTGAATTAGATTTGTGGATTTACCCTATTCTTGTTTTATTTTTAGAAGAAAATAAGTTAACTGGAAGGAATTCAAACGAGTATAATTCATCTTAACACACATTGAAAGTGTGTTGAGTTGTGACAGTGTGTGATGAAACAAAATGTTTAATTCAATTGACTATAATGGTTAGTGCTATTTTTAAAAGTAAAGTAGTTAGGTGGAAAGTGACTAACGGAGGAAATTTTATTTGAATTTATGTAAGTATGCTTTGTCCCATGCCTAACAGTGCCTTGACAGTTGGGTACCATAAAATTTTAAATCAATTGACTATTTAATTATATAATGAAGTAAACAAACTTTGTGAAATGTGATTGAGATACAAAGGAGTAAAAGTGTAAAACCATTTGAATTCTTCTCAATATGCTTTGACGAGTGGTAAAGTGTGCCAAATCTGACAATATATAATGCTAAAATTATACTATTTCCGACTAGGACTGTAATTCCGATATGAATGGTACAAACTTTGGAACATTCAGCCTTATACTAACAAATTGAAGCAAGAAGTTTTCTTTATATGCTACTGTATTACCTTTCTGCTATTAATTCTTTTCCTTAGAATCAAGATATGATTTCTTGATCTTTAGCATACATATTATATATATATATATTTTCTGTTCTAGCTAGTCTCTTTTCTCAGGATTTTATTACCTGACCTCTTGTATACAAGGCAATGCGGAAATCCAACCAGGGTAGCAGAGAAATTATTTCAGTTTTCATGGCATTAGAGTTTGCTATCTTTAACATCTCTAACCGATTAATTTGTTTCTATCAACCTTCATTGCTTCCTCTTACCCTTTCATCTTTTGCTGCCAACATTCTCCATCAACTGTTAGTCGTTGGATCTTCATTCCGTTGCTTTTCTCTTCAATCTTCCTCATTGTTTTTCTTGTTACTCGGCTGGATGGAACATGTGCAAGACTTCTGAGAGCTTGGTGTCTAATCCTAGAGTTGCTTTTTTTTCTTCTTCAACTGGTTCTACTTCTAGTGGATAGCTTCAAAGCATAAATTCCATTCATAAATGAAAGAATTACTTGCAGTGGTCACAGATAATGAGTATGAATGTGAAGGAAAAGGAAAGATTTACACACTTAGGAGTCATTTGTCTGAATTTTTAGGAATTTCAAATCTGGGATGAGGACTTGATGATCATGTACCAGATGTAGGATTCATATATGAATTAAAAACCAAAATGGCATCTACTGTACATGGTTCACTTTATGCTATTGAATTTTTACATGTTATAGTTACCTGAATGGTCTTTGGCATCAATATCTTAAAATGAAGTGTGATGAACATGCCAAATTCTACATGACTTGCTTGAACCGGGAAAAAAATTTAAGTGCTTGGTTAGACTAATTATTGAATTTGGAATATGATCAAACTAGAGTGCCAATTTTGGGAAAAGATCAGCTGCCGCCATTGGTGAGGGTTTCTTCATCAATTCAGGAGAGGAACCAGGAGGATTACTGCGCTTGAATCATGACCAACTGATGGTTCTACTATGATATCAAAGAAAGGTGCAGATGGTGAAAGGAATAACTGGCACAATCCAATTCAAGGGAATAACAAGATTAATTGCACCATCTAATCAAGAGGGATTGTGCTATACCTACTAAAATAAGTCTTGACATGCAAAATAATACTTTCTTCAAACTTCATGATAAGAATCAGTTATTGGATAGGGATGTTTAAAATAAAATAGAAAAGCTAAGCCAACTGTACTAAACTGGAGGATCTCTCAATAGAAATTGCTTGTTACTAAAAAACTCGACAAAGAGGACATCAAAAGATTAAAAGGCTTGGTTAACTCTCTCTCACCAAGCTTCTGGTGCATTTTGATTAGCTTTGAGTGGTCAGTATCCCTTTTTTGATTCCTCTAATGTTTCTAACATCATTCATTCTAGACTCTGGCTTGCAAACAATGTAAAACTATTGGTTCCAACCTCGATTTAGCTTGAGCCTATACAAGCCATTAAAATTGAACCAAACTATTTAGTTTTCTTATAATACATAATGCATGCATTTATAGATTAGTATGGTAATTGAATCTTGCTTGAATTTTAAGATTGCTCTCTTCTCTTTTCTACATGTTTCTAGTGTTTAAATTCTCTTCTAAAAATGCTAATTCTTCCTTTCCATTTCATATTGATTCATTAATCTCCATTTATGAACTCTCTTAATACTTATGTTCATGGTCTAAAATTTCAAGTTGTGTCGAGATTTTCGTAATTGGAACGATACAGTTTTGATATCATATTGTGCCGTGTCAATACATTTTTGGTACTTTTTAATTATAAAATATATTAATTAAAAATAATTTTTAAAAAACTTAAATATTAAAAAAATTAAAAATAAAAAATAATTAAAAAAAGAAAAAAGACATCAAAAAATTAATTATAATAGCAGGATTAATTTAATTAATTTTGATTGTATAGGATTAAATAAAATAAAATAAAATTTAATAATAGAAATATTATTATTCATAAAAAATAAATAAATAAAATTTTAAAATAAATTTATGAAATATTTTTAGATTAATGGGATAATTTTATAAAATTTTTGATTAAATTTATTTATTTTATCTGAACTATACCTAGGAGGCGATTGAAATTATTAAATTAAATTTTAATTAAAATCCTTAAGTTCAGCACCCGCTAACCCCTGCGTGCAAAGCACATTTTTGTGGACCTCCATGGCCTCCGAGGCACCATGGGGGTCTCCGCGACACCATGGCGACCTCCGCAACACCGAGGAGGCCCGCGGGCCTGTGGCACAGCGGTTCAACAACACCGCGGAGGCTTGCGGCACGGTGGCCTTTGCGACTTGTGGTGCCAATGTTGTACTCGTGTTGGGCGGCAGGTAAAATGGTAAATTTTGCACGTGCCACTTGGTATGGGTCGAGGTTTAAAACTGTTGTTTATGAGAGAAAGAAAATCATATTCTTTTATTTTTCTTATTGAATTTAAAAGCATCTTGCTTGTTATTCAATGGGTTTTAGTTGGCTTTTGTAGATAAAACTATATAATGATTTTCATACCAAGGTCATGAAGCCTCAATGTGTTGTAACATTTTCTTGTGCCTTTGCAGCATGCCCTGTATGTCATTTACATAGCTGTAGGAGTATTTGTTACTGGTTGGATAGGTATGGCTGAATTTCAAATTTTTCAGTTGCATGTCCATTTTCCATGTATACTGATTGAATGAGTTCATAGAGGTCTCCTGCTGGATTCTTACTGGAGAGAGGCAGACTGCTGTCATTAGGTCAAAGTATGTCCAAGTTTTACTAAACCAGGACATGAGTTTTTTTGACACCTACGGGAATAATGGAGATATAGTTAGCCAAGTATTGAGTGATGTGCTGCTCATCCAGTCTGCTCTAAGTGAAAAAGTATGGTAATAAATATCATTCATCAGGCAGTTCTACATTTAAATATTCCAGTGTCTGATGGTTTATCTTTGCATATGTTTTACAGGTTGGAAATTATATTCATAACATGGCAACATTCATTGGTGGTCTTATCATTGGTTTGATCAATTGTTGGCAGATAGCACTTTTAACACTTGCAACTGGTCCTTTCATTGTTGCAGCAGGAGGAATATCTAATATTTTTCTCCATCGGCTAGCTGAAAGTATTCAAGATGCATATGCTGAAGCAGCAAGTATTGCAGAACAGGTTTTAGTAGTTGTTTGCTGTTTTCTTCTTCTTGTTGGCCATTTATCCTATGAGTTGGGATTTTGTTTTCTTCATTTCACATATTATAGTACCAATAGGTTATCAAAGATTTGAAAATTAAGCTTGAATTAATAATTAGCGGTTGTTCTATAAGCAAACCTGATTGAGGTTAAAATGGATGATGAGATTGGATTTATCAGAGTTATGAAAATCAGTTTGACTAGTCTTGACATAGTTGACACTTTCCAAATAAGTGGGAACATAAATACGAGTAAATGGGAATTGAGTAGTCAAGAAATATTAAATTCCACGTCTGAATAAAAACTAAATGGAAATATGTTGCGTTGTAGGAATATGTTTTCCATTGTTTGATTGGATTGGATATCAGGAATGATTTGGAACAATTGTAAAAGAACAAAAATACCTTAACATTTGTAAAAAACATCCAGCAACAAATTCTATTTGATTATAATGTTTGATAATCACAAACAATTATAGATTAACTAGAAAAACAATGAAAGGGAACTTTATTATTATGTAAAATTTCACAACCTCTTAAAGAGGACATTGCTATCATAGTAAAAGTGAGCAAAATGTTTTCTCTACTTGATCACTAGCTTATGCTTTTTCATCTATTTTAAATATCCTAGTTGAAAAAAATGGATTTTGTTACGAACTTATTTGTAAATAACATATATTACAAGAACTTACATGTGATATTTCCAATGAATAATATATAAGTGGAAAGAGGCTACCTAGGGTATTGCAACACCTAAATATTTCGTGTTTCATTGTATTAGAGTTGGTTAGCCGACCTAACCTAATGAGATAAAACTTAGTTGTTGTTGTATGGTATTAGAGTTGGTGATTTTGAGCTTGTAACAATTTATCATGGAGCACAAAACTAGGTCTGCCTCCATTGTGTGCCTTTGTTTGTGTCTTTGCTCATTCACTTTTGCAGGTGTCAGCATTGAGCATTTGCCTATACCTGTATGCATCTGCACCTACCTTGACCCATATGTGTTTGTCGTCGCCTTCATCTTCAAGTTTGTGCTTGCCTTTGCCACACGTCTATGCTCACCTCTGTTGCATATCTATGCTTGCCTTCACTGTGTCTACACCCACCAATTGTCTCCATTTGTGTGCCTTTGCCCATGCACTTCTGCATTCATGCCTTGAATGTGATCCCTAATCTCACTGAGCTCCTCCTCTCTGCACCCTTGATTGGGTCGATAAGGGGGTCTGATCGAGGTGATGAAGCCTTTGCCATTCCTTCTTGAGATTGACATTCTTCTATGTTCATGATTAGCTTGAATATAACTGCACTTTGACAAAAGAAATTCTTAGCTTCATCATCACCGACAGCATCTTACATCTTGATTAGGTTAAAAGAAACACAAAATAAGAAAAAAAAACAAGTTCCTCGACTACATCATTGCATGTTAATTTTGTTGCTTCCTTGAATCTTTCAAGGTTGACACATATCACCATGGAAAAAACTCAATAGAACAACTATGCTTAATAGGTGCATTTGTGCTTGGTTCATTGGTTGAGGACATTTACAACGCCTTGCTACCTGGGCAATCACTTGAGCTATTTTATTTTCCCAAATCCATTCAAACTATGTAAAGAAACATAATAGTTAAAAGGTCTTTGAGGGTTTCCACTGAATCCATAACATCATTAGATTCTCTAGTAAACTGATCCATTCGAGGGTTGTGGGGCAGGTAAGAGGATACGTAATAACTCAGGTGTTAATGTTGATGAAGATAATGAGGCTACTGGCTGATCAGTAGAGCCAAACCCTTGAGTTCCGCATCTTGTACTTGCAGAAAATTGTTGAACTTCCTGAAATGTAGGATTGAGAATTCGTTCAAATAAAAGTTGTGCCAGAGAATCACCTCTATTGATGAACATTGGTCTGATAGAGAAATTGAAGAATAACACTTTTATTTCACCACGGTAGTCATTGTCAATTACGCCTACTCCAATAAGTATGCCAAATTTATAGGCAGCGCCATATCGAGCTGCAATTCGGCCATAATAGCCAGGAGGAATAGCCATACTAATTCCTATGGATACAAGAATTCGTCCCCTTGGTTTAATAGTGGTTTCTTCATCAGAAAAGAGATCATATCCCGCAGCTCTTTCCGTTCGTCGAGAGGGAATAATAGCTGTAGGGGATAGTTTGCGTACCTCAACGATATCGTCTTCAGATAAGAAGGCAATAGTATGCTGCCTTAATTCTCGTTCATCATCATCACTGTCATGTGTGGGGGGGTGTTGTACCGCTGGTAAATATCTCTGAAAGCTAAGAGATATGCGACCATCAATGAGATTGCTACTGATAACTTCTTCGGATTGCATAGGAACTGTAATATTGGTAGGTCTAATAATCCAGTTTAGTCCTTGCAATTGTGCTGTCGAATACTTTCGCCCTGGTAGAGCATTAATACCACGGCTTGTTAAGTACTCAACGACTCCATTTATTTCGTATGCAAACGCTACATTAGGAGTATTTGAAAGTCGCCCAATAAGTCCTCGGGTAATCAGGAGGTTTGCTTCTCCATTTCGCCATATTTGATAACCTCTTGTTAAAATAGTAAGTTGAATGTTGCGAAAGAAGTCCCCAATGGTCATCATAATATCAGGGATAACATAGATAAGTTGAGTTCCTCGAGTTAAGTCCACCTCCATGGTAGCTATAATTGACCTGTCATCTTGCCATCAGTTATCTCGAAAGAGTACTAAGCTTTGCGTACCTTCTTCTTGCTGATGCAGAATTTGTATTCTGACTTGCAGTACTCCAATATGAATGTACTGAAAACGACTTCGTTGTAATTGGTGGAAACTTTCTTCCTGAATAAAAGTTCGGTCCACCTGGCTATTATCCAGACATAATATAGCTTCTTCAGAACGATGCATGTAGACTCTATGTTGTGTATCGTCACGTCTGGAATGATATAGCACTTCAGCAGGAGCTATAGTAGCTCGCTCCCTCATTGATAATCGCAATTGCTCTTGTGGGTCGAAGTGTTGTTCAATAGTATTTGGGGCAGAAGGCCTTCCTCCAAGAAAACACCCAATATAATTGGTCGCTTGATGTAGATTATGCAGGTGACGTTGGTTTCGTTGATATTCCCGAATTTGGTCCCCCACCAATGGTGTTGGTGTTATCTCGGTGTTTGTCCTGGTAGCCATAGGACTTTGCTTTTTCTGCCTGTAAAATCTGCAAAGGATCCTTAAACACAAGGATTTTTCCCCTTGATTCTTTAGGCCTCTCCTGAGGTCCTAAGGTCAGATTGTTGAGTTTTGTTATTAAAGCTTCAGGTAGAAGAGGAGGAGAAGGAGGGTTACTCCTTTATTGGAAATTTTGTACTGTCTTTAGATCCGCCTTGATATCTTCTAAGGATTCTGCAATTTGAGTTAGGAGTTGGATCTGTGTATTATGTTGCTTAATCAAAGCAACTGTTTGAGTTGTTGTGTTCCTTTAGTTAAAACATAACTCATCCGGAGATGAGTTTCTCAATCTTTTCCAGCTGCTTTTCGATCTTCTGAAATTTGTTTGATTTTTCTTTGACTTTTATTGTGGCAGTAGTTAGGATTTTTATTGATTCCTTCAGTAATTGGATCTCTCTTTCTCGTTCTTCTAATTTTTCAAGAAGGGCTTTCAGATTTTTGATGTGAACACGACTGGACAGACAAACTTGATGGTGGATTATGGCTAAATTATGAGTTAGTTCTTTGTTTGTTGGCTTTGTATTTTCAGAATGGTCAAGGTATTCAAGTTGCGAAGTATGGGATTTTAAATACCACTTTTGTATTGATTCTTCCCACTGTTTAGACATCTAAATTATCTACCTATCTCATAAGGTTCTTTCCTCACCTTCTCAGTGGTTTCTCTGGGCATCCAAGCGGGAATACCCCTAGGAATTAGGTGTTCAAATTTGTTTGTAAAACAGCAGAAATTAGACAATAAAACGAAGTATTTTTCAATCCTGGATATAATTATGTCTTTGGTTTAATAAAGTCCTGGTTGATTCTTTAGTCATTAGGTTAAGGTGTTCCTCTCCCCCATCAGGAAGGAAGTTGAAGAGGTTTTGTCCTACGATGTTTAAATATGGAAGTGGATAGTGGAAATAATCTCTGCCCATAAAGTTTTTTGGGATT
>JBAMHZ010423661.1:0-23436 GCA_037177395.1 Alpinia galanga | reverse complement strand
GCCCATGCCTTGTCGCTGCCTCATCACTCTCGCCCCTTTTCCTTCCAATGCGGTTAGACTCGACAGATTTCGTTGCTATGGTTCGGTGAATAAATAAATGAGCTTTGACGAGTACAAACCTATCGAGTGTTTCTCTCGGTGTTTGTATATTATGTTTTTTCAAATTGCTCCTAAAGTTATGAAATTATTAGAATGTCCCTCCTATGGTTTGCAATTATGTTCTTCAGCTACCATTGCCGTTAAGGCAAATAATAGGGTTATTAATCAGTAACACTTTGTATCACTTCTGTAGGAAAGAATGAAGATTATCAATTTTGTTCAACCTTTAGAATCACAAGAATTTTAATGGTCTTCATCGACCACTAAAATACATTAGAAAATATTCACACGGACAACTGTAACAGTTCACGGTCTCCATAATTTGTCATCTTATTTAGGAAAAAAAAATTGAAAAAAAAAAAGAAAAAATATTGGAGGGGCAGAATGAAAATTCTCCTTTTATATAAAACTTAATCAGCAATTTAAATGATCGATGCAGCTAATGATAATAATTAAACTAAATTTCAAATACTACTCGATTAAAACATCTTGGGAACATCATAAAAAATTTAACCTCTTAAGATTTCTCATGAGGAGTCCATATGCTATATCATAACACAAAAAACTGAAGAGAAAAAGAAATGATGGGATGAAATTTACAAAATTTGCAGGTCTTCATATTGATTTGACATCAGAGCAAAGGAAAATTTGTAAGGCTCCACAGAACATTGTTTCCTTGTATGATTCTTTGCTTCTCCCTTTTGGAGTTTGGTCTCTGTTTCTGCTTGTTTCTTCTCACTCTTGCACTTCAAATCATGTTGAGTAATCATCGGGTAGCCACATTTGCATGTCAGAATAAAGAACCCCACAGACCTGTATCGCCTTCACCACACTTGCGATGAACATCCTTGATCTTCTCCACCGACTTGCAGATCCCGCTGCAGCTCCAGTCGAAGGATGCAACGCAGACATTTCCTGCTTGAGCCTTCCATTCACAATCTAGGGAAGCTTTAAAGGGTCAAAAGTGGCAGCAGTTGTGAATGGAAAATTCAAAAGCTTGCAACTGCCAGAGAACAAACCTGGAGGAGTCCCACAACACATGTTTCTGTCGTCGATGTGTCCTACATCAAGCCCGATAAACCATGAACCAAGTGTCACATCTTCGTTTGCATATTCGTGTAGAATGTGTCTTGCGTTTGTTATTGTAACTAATCAGCATCATCCGGCGTTTGAGCCAAATAACAGTTACATGAGAGAGCCTCTTACTGGTTTACTGAGATGTAGGAGGCAAGGTCTTTAGAAATAGCGTAAATCTGTCCAGTAGCGTGACGGAAATACTTGTTTCCTTCTTCTCCGAACTTCCAGTATTCAGGTTCATGGTACTTGATGTTTCTGGAGAACAGATGAAATGGTTCAGAAGTACGAACTCAAAGTGAAATATTTGAACCATTGAGAGGATTATGCCCCTTAGAAAGATCATGAGACATTACTTGTCCGAAAGCACTGGGCCAGATTTCATACACCCAATATAGGTACGTGGCTTTGATCTGTGTCGAGAAAGAGTCACGGCTAGCATTCCTGCATTTAGTTGTCCACATTTGTATATATGGTTACAACAAAGTGCATAACATCAGACAACAATAAGTTCTGGTACGCACCTAGATTCACATGAATATCATCATCCACCTTGACATAAAAGTCAGCGTCCCATATGGCTACAGCTGTGGAAAAGAATGTTTTTGTTTTTGCAGAAAGTGCATGATAACCTTCGATATGCTCCTGCAAGACAAACATTTTAATGTTTCAAGGAATAGAATTGGACAATTTTCATCTTAGAAGTGCTGCTGCATACCAGCCGTAGAAAGTCATTATGCTGAGCATCCTCAGAATCAATAGCTTTATCAAGTATGCTATTAGAGGTCACACTGTGCATAAAAGAACCATTCAGCCACAATAATAATTCAAGAAAACAAGTTTAGTTCAAATGTATTGAGAAAAGATGGAGACTGAATATAATTGAGGCAAAGGAGGGGTGTCCTACCACATCAAAGAATAAATATCAAAGGCAAGAGTATATGTTTTCAGAAGATTACCACACATAAATATACATTGTTTCAAAAAGATTATCAATTTTGCATGCGAACCAAAAATTATGGGAACATCAAAATTATGGCAGCAATCTGGAAAAATGTTAACTATAAATCTGCCAATCCAGAAACAGAAACTATGGGAACATAAAAAATACAACTTCACTCAGTATATGCTCAAGAATTAGAGAACTGTCATATGGATACAAAATTCTCGAAGTTGCATATGAGTTGCAGACCTTCAGTAATAGTTTTTCCTCTCAGAATCAAGAGATAATGCCGGTCAAACATGTTGTCAAAATTGGTAACAGTTTCAGTAATGAAACTTTAGTTTAGTTCTCTTCATTGAATTTAAAGACTAGTTAAAGCCTTTCGAGTATATGCATTTAGTCTTTCTTTCTTGAACCATATTGATGACCACAGACAAACATAAAATGATACATATGACAGTCTAGTTAAATCACGGATATTTCAACATAATAGTTCCTTTAAAATTCAAACAATGACCTAGTAGGGTAAGTGTTCGCATAAGACAATATTCAATTATATTTCAGTTGTTAGTATCGATCATGCTTCAGCCTTGCAAATTATATGCATCTAACAGTATAATACAAATCCATACAGAAAATAAAGATGTTTGCACACAACTACTGTTGTTCTTAAAGCTAGAGTTTTTTGCCACCTTTGGAATTATTTCATCTTTTATATGCCCCAGCTTGGCAAGTTTGATGATGCAGAAATCAAAAAGAAAAAAGCTTTTTTATAATGAACCGAAATAAGTCTAACTAAAAGATTAAGATGGCAACATAAAATTACTGCAAGAAGAATACAAGCTTATGTGAATGAGTAGCTACAGGAGAAGAGATGTCTTTTTGCCAAAGATTAAGAGTCCTAATGTTTACCTACGGCCAATCATGAACCGGACAACAATTCCTTTCTCGCGTTCCAGTTTTTTAAGTTTTTCACCTGTTATATGAGGAAAGCACAAACCAGGTAAAGCCAACTTATACGAATCATATAGCTCACACACACACACACACACATATATATCTATATATATAAAGAAGTAACAAACGGATTGATGATCTGATTGTTCTAGTTTAATTTTTCCAAAGTAATTTAGGAAGTTTTCAGAAACTCTGAAATATTTATTCTTTATTACATGGCCACCCTGGATATGCTTCAGTAATAAGTTAAGTTCCATTTCCTGAAAAGAAAACTAATTTCTATGGTTATTAATCATCCAATCATGTTTATATAAATCACAAACATAAAACATTAATCTTGTATACTGAATGTGTCAGGTACAATGCTTATTATTGTAGATTTAGGCATGGTTTACTTGAGTGAAAGATTAGAGAGATAAGAGATCAAGAGAATCACAAAACTTCACATGAATCATGAGCCTGTTCCATATATACTTTTGTAATGCTTTGTCTTCCCATTTCCTTCCCCTTCAAAATGATCAGCCCAAGTAAAACAACCATTTGAATCAAAAGAAAAAAAAACGTCAGCATTATACGAACACATTTGTGCTAGTGGTTCCACTGTGATAGTTGGGAGGATTATCAAATATGTACAAGTAGAAGAGTCTCAGTACCAATATTGTTAGCAGAACAAGCATACATGATTTGCAATAAATAAATAAAGAAATGACATAAAAAGATAAGGCTTTTCTGGTTATTAAAGAATAACTTGGTTTAAACAATTTGACTTTGTTTAAAGCACAATCTCAAAACTGAATGGCGCACAACAATGAGAAGTAACCAACTAGTTATTGATTAATTAACAGAACTTTAGCTGGAACATCGCAAAATCTAAGTTACACTTTGAACTAGGGAAAGTGCCTTAAACCTTACCTTGGGGCATCCAGGTCTCCCTAACGGAATCCCTCCTCCTCCGGCTGCTGAAAGCAGTGTTGATCCCTATCACAATGAATGCTTTCCTGTTCTGTTGACTTGACTCCGCATTTGTCGCCGTCGGTGAACCATTTGCACCATTAAGCTCCACCGCACTCCGCTTCGCCGCCAGCTCAATCTGCAGCGTCGAGATCGTCTTATCCAAAGATCTGAATTTTCAAACAGACACACGACGCACATAAAATTGAATCCTAAATACTTCCATTAAAAAAAATCCACAAAAATGAAAATTTTGCAGGAGTGCTAACTTTAGGGACTCATGTGTCCTAGCCACCTCCCCCATCACGTCCTCCTCCCGAGCAGGCCTCTGCGATCAAACGATAAAATGAACTGCATTAGAAGCACACCTCCTTGTCAGACCTCGAATTGAACAATGCATTCATACCCTTTTCGTTGCGCAGTCTTCCGCGAAGATCTGCAGCTCCTGATCCTGCCGCCAGAGGGAGACGACCTGGTCACCAGCCCCTCGACTCGCCAAGAAGAATCTGGCATGAGGAAGAAATCGCGAGCCTACGTAAGCTAGGGTTAGCACGAGGCGCAAAATTGGATTGGGGATTGAGGGGGTTCGACCTGTGGGAGAAGAGCATCCCGAGCGCGAAGCTGCAGAAGCAAAGGACGGTTGTCCATCTTGCTGGCGTTCTCCGCTCTCTTGCGCCGTTGCCGCTCCTTCCCCGCATTGGCTCCACCTCCTCCTCCTCCTCCTCCTCTCCTTCGGGTCGTCGTGTAAAAATGAGGGTGTGGAAGGGGAAAAGACGTGGGAATACCGGAGTCAAATTACCGCGTAAAGCTGCTTACCATGGGAATCTGCGGAGGAGAGGCGTAAATAATGAATTGACATAGGCATACCGTGGGTCAATATACCGCATCAGCTGGGTGCCAACCTGGGGACTATGTTTGGGAGGAAGACGAACGGCCTTGGAGAGGAAAGAGAGAATAGCCGGCGCGGCGCGGCTTTGCAAGTGTTAGTTACAAACAATCGTTTTCAAAAACTGTCTGAAATCTTCTTATTTTCAATTTTTTTTATAAGAAAAAAAAAAGAAGATAAAATAAATGGAGATGTTGAATTTGTTTTAAGTTTAATTTAAACACCAAATAGTCAGTCAGATTAACATTATATATGATGGCAGATTCAAATTTGACTAAATCAAGAGTATCACAAATACAATTTAAAGTAACCAACCTTGAATAATGGATACTTAATTCTCACATAAGTACTATTAATTTGAATTAATAATGTTCATTGACATCTTGCACCGAGAAAAAATTAATGAGAAACTGATGGAATTACAAGTTATGGTATCGTCGTATTTGAAGAATACTTGGTGTGAATTAATGAGCCAGTTGTTGCATGCAACTATCGCTGCTCGAATGCAATGTGATTCAACTCCATCAACTAATCTAAGCAGCTATTAATGAGTCACCAATTTATATTATTCCCCTTTAGATTTTCACATGATACAAGCTGCTAGATTCCTATGAAACTTCAGTAGGTCCTACAGCCACGCGACAACTATATGAGAAAAGGGAACTCCCATCATTTTTCTTTTTTTGGAGACGATGCTTATGCAAACCTAGTTTCTTGATTGATCATGGTGCCATGATCGGTGGAACCCTTCACTACCTTTCTAGCCTAACAATGAATTATACACCCTCTAATTGTACATAGCATATCCATACAGAGTAGGAAGGAGCTCTTCTTGAAACTTGCAGACCATTTATCCGACACTAGATTCGTGGTGTGGTGGATAAATTACCATCATCTTCAATGCCTTAGAGATGCGACTGAGATGACAATTTGGATTTAGCTTTTTCCTGCACAATTCAAGCACCTGAAACAACTAGTACACTTTGAGATTTATGCTCCTAAGTTCCGTTGGAACTTGAGGAAATTGCACCATCTTTGAGTTGCTGCAACAGACCTTGCAATGTCCTCTGCAGTGCATCAGCAACAAGCCTCAACCTCCCTTGGCTGGTGTCTCCTGCCGAATTACCATTTGCATATTCTGCTGTTTTGGCCATTCTATGCTGGCAATTTTCCCAATCCTCGAGCCTTAACCAGCATGCTCTACCTCCATGGCTTCCTTCCATTCCGCGAAAGGAAACATGAGCATTCTCCCCAAATGAGTATCGCAGTTTGACTGACACACAGTAAGGCAGCCAAGCAGCTCCACCCGCAGCATTCATGTTAGGTATATTGGCCAGGTCAAGTACAAAGGTAAGAGCAAAGTCTACCAGACTATGGTCGCGATCATGATGTATGTTACTTTTTGCACAAGAAGAGGACTCCACATTTTCATCTGAAACAGAACCAACATGATTCTCCAAGCATAACTCGATACGAGACCTCTGGGCAGTAGCTATGTCTCCACCGTGGGCCTGTGATAATCCTTTCTTCCAAGAAATTAGCTTCAGGAATTCTTTAAGAACTGAAACAGGCAGCGTAAGAAGTGTGATGAAGGAAGCTACTCTAGAAGCATCATAGGGCTCGGATGCAACCCGCCTGCTAAAGTAGTCACATATCTCATTAATCTCTCCTTGAGCCAATTCTTCCTGAGAATTACTTTGATTTTGCTGCTGCTGCTGCTGGTGAAATCGTTTCACGCTCAGGACTTGCAGAAGAAGTTGAACTCTATGCACACTGACAGCAAAGACGTAGCCACTGTGAAGGGAGAAATAAATGGATTTAATCAATCATGCCAACTCGGAATGCCCACTTAAAATGCAAAAAATCCAAACAAATATAAGGAGGGAAAAGTTTTAGGCTGAGTTTACTAGGGTTGAAAGATATAAGGGGGAGAAAGAGGAAAAAGATGACAATATATATTTTTATTTCATTTACCCTCTCTCCTCCCTATCCTATCTTTCCCCTCTGGAAACCTAGCCTAAATTATTTCAAATATCATGATATCGATTAAAATCGTCAAATTAACATTCCCTATCAGCAGGCTCATTTTTATTGCATCATGGAAACAGTAGTGATAATTAATTCACCCCCGCTCAAAAATTGCAGTATATGGGAACGGGATTCCTTACCCGACAAAAAAGCGCAACGCGGGTTGCTCTTGATCTAAATTCAGAAGAGTCCCCTCATTTTCCTTTAAAATGGAGCCTAGAATTTCTTTTAAGATATCAGGCAACTGTGCAAACAACCACAAGACACCAAGATATTTGAGGATTCCACGCAGCACCTTCTTCAAAGCCGCAAGAGGGACCCAACCACCACCATAACCTCCATCATCTCCAAGTCCAATAAAAGCTGTGTTAAGCTCTCCCTTGACATGAACTGGGAAACCAGTACCTGGAGATATTCGAACCGTGGATATACCAGGAGCCAAACCTGAAGAGGCTAGCATGGCACTACCAACTCGACTAATGCTACCACCTACTTGATTTCCAAGAGTAGAGCTTGGTCTTGAAATTCCAGCTCCAGTTGCAACATTTGCACGGTTAGAATTAGGTGCCAGCTGCTGTGAGACTGCATTCACATTTGGATTGCTCGGACCCAGTTGCATACCCCCTTGTGATGCACCTGGAAAAGTGGGCTCTAAAGCATTCAAGCCTTGAGCAACATGTTCCATAATGAATGGTCGAAACTGTGGACATGGCAATGATCCACCAGCTGCAGGTCCTCCTTTAGGAGGCGTCGCTGGTTGTAGCCAAACTTGATCGCCAGCGAAGCAGCGCATATCCACAGCAAACTTCTTCCGGTATATTATCCGAATCCAATATGGACCTCTCAATACAACTGAGACATCAAAAGGCAATAGAGAACTAGGAACAAGTCCTGGCCCTCCTCTACCAGCAGCAGATAAAACTGCAACAGTTTGAAGGCTGTGAGTACTGAGCTGGGCCATCAGTGTAGTTGTTGCAGGAGAACCAGATGAATGTTGGATTGAAGAGTTTGCTATCGGACCATGAGGTGAGACAAAATTGCCCTGCTTCTGTGCCAGGGAGTGGGCAGCAGTAACAACAGGAATTCGAGCAGGACGTATCGCACCACAAAGAGCAAGTAAAGGACCAGCAGTAAGACGAATACAGTCCAAAAATGATGCAACTTCACCTCCATTTATGAAATCTTCCAGAAACTGCGTGGATAGAGTTAATTGCATTAAACATCTCATTGAACTTTATCATGCTATAAAGAACAAGGGTAATCATATTATTGATGCAAAATGAAATACTCCAAATACAGCTCATTTTCATCTCTAATAGTTGACATCAACAAGGAACTAAGGTAGTGATATGAAATATGCAAGTACAATTAAATTTTTTTTTTTTTTACAATGTACCAGCAAAGCAAACTGATTTTCCAAGAAAAGAATTCATCATATGCATGAAAAAGGTATACACTTACCAGTGAGAACCCTTCAAGTGCATCATTTATTCGTTATAGGTAAAAACAATGGAAGAACCGAATGGTACATATAAATCTTCACCAAAAGAGCCTATCTAAACTTGATTCAACTGCGAAAATTTTAGCAGAGCATTTTCATGGCAAATAACAGTTTGAGCCTTGAAATTCAATAGAAAAAGGTTGAGGCAGCATTCCTCTACACTTAAATGCCTCTGTCCACGCAGGTTTCTGTATACTCATTTTGGTTTGAAAATAAGTTATTACAGGGATGTTAATTTGAGAAATAAGTACATACCTTAGTATGTGGCCAGAGCTGGTCAGGGGAAACATGCATTGTACAACCTTCCTTGCAAGCTTCCCACTCGACAACAAAGTGGACCATAACAGGCATTGAACCGTAGCTAAACCATAAACTCATCAAACCAACTACTTCAATTTTGAAGGTTTTCCTCATCTGTTCGGATAATTTATCTACTACTTCACTGGTACCTTTAATTTGTGTCTTTGAGTCAGGAACCATGTTGTCATTTGACCTATCATCAGTTCCCAAACCAATGAGTTTCCTCATCCCACAAGCAAATAATCGAGCATTTGAAAGCCTATGTAGATCTAATATGAGCCTCTGGATGCTATCATCTTCAACACTCTTATAACTCAACACAACACCATCAGGGTCATAGTGAATGTGAGAATCAATCTCAGATGTATTGGCGATGCGTACACCAGAACCCCAAGAAGTAGTGGTATTCCCTTTATGAAGTTCCCATAATTCACAGAAGTAAGAATCATTGATTTTCACATCCCAGCACATGGTTCCAGGTTTTCCAAGGCGCAAGCATATGTGCTGCCAAGAATCATCCCTGGCAAATGGCAACTTCAACCACAAGGTTGATGATGGAATTCTTAGGCCTACTTCTTCGACATAAGAAATATCGAGTGAATCCATTTGGCTAGTTAGCTGAGCATGTTTAATACATAGCGAACAGTGCCTGACAACATGTAGGAGGACAGAAACATACAGATTTGAAAAAGAAACGCCATTAATTGCTTCAGAAAGAAGATCCCCATATATATGTCCACTCTTTCTGCAAGATAATGGTGAAGAAACTAGAGCAGATGATGGCTTATGAGCATCAGATAGTTCTGATATTTTCCTCCTTTTATCCTGCAAACAACTTGCTTCTGTTCCATGAAAAGATGGACATGATCTAATAAAATCCAGCAGGGAGCGGGAGCGCTTTCTTCCTTTTTTCTCATGTTTGTGGCCATCATTGTAATCTGAGGAATATGCTCCGGGTTCTGGTGTTGGATCTATAAAATATGGATTAGGAATGAAAAAGGTTATACACCCATAGAGTTTAAATAAAAGCCAATCATTACATAAGAAAAAAATCAGTCACTGAAACATGAAACTTACAAGAATCAATCCAATTCATTGAGTTAGATCTAGTAACTTTTGAAGAACCAAGCAAGTTGCCAGTGGATGAGTTTTTTAAAATATTTGGAGCCATACTGTGGGTAGAGAGTGGCAAGCCAGTTGTCCGACTAGAAGGAATTGGTTGACCTGGCCCATTCCCTTCAAGCATGCTGAACTCTTTTGGTGGTTCATCTACAGATGGGTACTGACCAGCATCAGAAAAATATGGAGACTTAGAATTTATGTCTTGATCAGACCTGAAGGTTGACAATTTGTGAATGGATGGGAATCTAACTGCACTTGAAGAGGAAAAGGAACCCGTAGTATCATTCGTAACTAAGCCTTTTATGTTGTGTGCCACAGGAAGCAAATTAGATGAACAAGGAATTTTAACAAGTTTATGAACTTGAGATTGTTGTAACTCTCCTTCCAAATTAGGTGGTGTAACTTTAGCACTAATGCCATGATAACTATTTGCATTTCCTATATTAGATAAAGAAGGCGTCATATGAGACAAGGCCAGTTGATTTGTTGAGGGCAAAGGGATTTTGTCAAACTCAAACACTTCATCAACAACAGATGAAAAACTGGATTGCACAAATCCAGGAAGCTGGAGAGTAGCTTCGGCTCTAAAATGATGTTCTCCAGCCTGATTAAACGTGCCAATATTCGATAAAGAATGAAGCTTCTCCCAGTCAAAAAGGCTGATATTCAGTTCATCATCAACTATTTGCATTTGAGCAACATCAATTCTGTTAATGCGTATTACTTTATTGGAATCATTGGATGAATTGGAGTTTCCATCTGAATCAGATTTAGATTCCAGTAAGATAAAAATTGGTTTAAAATCCTTGTTGACTTGCATCAACAAATAATAAGAATTTGCACACTGAGGAAACCCCATTAAAAGAGAATCTGATCCATCCAATATGGACTTGGGAATCTTTAAACTAGTCAATGACTGATCATAAACCTGCAGTGCAGACAGCATTATTTAGCATAACATACAAGTTGTGAGGTCCATAATATCTGCAGAGAAGACCAACAACATTACTGCAACATAAACTCAGGAAAATGAAGGTCAATGCAAGTGTCATCAACATGATGCCAACAAATCTTAGAATGGAAAGTAGAAAGTTATTTGGAAAGGACTTTGTTTCTCTTTTATTAACTAGTGAAGGACAGAATTTCATTCAGTTCTTCGCTTCCTTTTTTTCACAGCCCACGCGATTTTGAATTAGACATTGAAAGCATATAATTTTTTTCTCATAATTGCTTGAAGTCCAACTACAGTAATGTAAATTAAATTCAAACTCACTTACATTCCTAACCATAATATTTGTTGATAAAGCAACATGGAGAGTGATTCCACTTTAAAATTGCAATTCATTGCACTTGGTTCGAAAGAATCCAAACCTAAAATGAAGCATTGAATTATGGTTTGGCTTGAGGCCTTACTCGTAGACCTAATGGTATCTTTATTCTTTTCTTAGCATTTGTGCAGCATTTGTCACTTAATCTTGTTTTAGCAAGGTTTTAATATCATGCAAGCACTCGAATCTCACGACACAGGATAAGACCTAGGTCCAGACACCAACCAACAGCCTGATTTCTAGGAAAAGTTTATCTCAAGTCTCTCTTGAACATGCTTTGAAAAATGCAGGTTGACATGTAACTGGCAGAAAATGTCCAATCAAGCAACATGATGCGGATGCAGATCAGTTTTATTAGAAGTGTGATAAAGGCTCCAATGTACCATGGCCATCATCTCCTGAGGGTCAAGGCACTCACACAAGCAACACAGGGAATTGATTCCAAAACGCTGTGATAAAATATCATATCTAGTGTAATTTAAGCTACTAATTTGCCAAGAGCTCAAAATTATGGTTAAATTGTAACTCAGAACACAGAAGTCTCACGTGCTACCATAGGAGAAGTGAAGTTTAATGATGAAAAGTATGCCAAAGTGGTCAGCCTGATCAATGTGCAACATAAAATTGAGAGTGTATGAGGATGTGTACTTGTTCGCACACCTGAAGCAAACTGTGGTAGTCATATTAAGAGAGCAAGTAGAGATTGTAAAATCAAGATATGTTTAAAAGCTAGCTAGGGGCTTGTTTAATCAAACACTCCAATCTTAGCAAGCATCCAAGCAATGATAAGGTAAAGCGCCCTTCAAGAGATAACTTAGACATTTGGGATGTTAGTAACACTGATCAAAATAAACAGGTGAATTAATTTTTAAAAAAAAAAAGATAATCCTTGAAAGTTGACAAAAGCTGCAAAAACATATTTATCTTCCCACTAGATATGCTTAATGGAGTCCATCCACTAGTATAGATCAAGCTCAACAATATGCTTAAGTGAAAGGGAGAAAAAATAAAGTTCACCGGAGGAGAGAACCCTTGAACAAATAATGTAATGTAGTGTGTTACCATATGAAAGCATTTTTTCCATTTCCTTTCACCTAGTGAACAGTTGAATACCTACCCCAATTTTTTTGGTCATTCATGGGGATGAACTGCTCACATTGAGACATATGTTGTAATGCCTAAGCATATGGGATAACTATTGAATACTGACAGCTTTGAAGTCTCAAACAATAACATAATACATACAAACTTATAAATTCAATGCAGTAATATAACTGTTTTATCTGAAGAACCACAGAAGTAGTAGAGCGCATTTTCTTTCTAATATCACTTCTATAAAAGAATTGAAAGAGTACCTGCAGGCCCAAAAATCTCCCAGTTGATGCAAACAAATTGAGAATACTTTTGCTTTTTAAACTTGTGAATATCTCCGTTGCACTAAGGCTTCCTTGGTTTAAAGCCACTTCAAAATCAACAAGTGTAGATGGTGAAAGGACATTCTTGGAAGCACGAAGAAGGAACCTGCCACTCCTGTGTTGCAATACAAGGTTGATACAACTAAATTAGCTAGCAAGCTTTCAAAGATAATCCAGAAAGCATAAGTCAAACTGAGAAGAAAGCCAAAATGTAAGACAGATTAGCAACTAAATTAGAGATATTGTTGTACAGTTTACACAATATTGCAAAGTTAAAAGTGCATTAATAGAATAGCAAATTGTTGGTATATTCTTGTAGATGCAAATTGCAATTGCAGCTCAGGCAAAAAGCATGCACCTAAGTTGCTACTGTAAAATGATTGATATTGTTTGAAAATAGAATTTTGGTCATTAACAAAAAGAATTCCATGATCAAAGCCCACATAGAAATTAGTGTCTTGCCTAGAGACTTATCTAGAATTCTGAACTTTACATGATGTTCTGGAAAATGAATTATGTGCACCCTCACAATACCATCATAGATGAATAGATATCAGCAACTAAATATCACAAAACTATTTTCGGAAATGATCCTTTTAGTTGTGGGTCACATGCTAAAGAGATGGAGCCTTTGATGCTAACATTTTGGAAGGCATTCACAATGTCAACGTCATGTAAGTCAATTTCTTCATGGAACAAAGAGATCTATGATTCGAGCAATTGTATTTGTCACATTTAATATAATAGTAGAAAAGTTAAAAATAAATTTCAAAATAATCATGTTCCTAGCTGCACCTTAGTTGTTACTATTTTCCAGATATGATTAGCAGTGTATGTCAACTATGTGGATTGGCTACATGGATCTTCACCTGCCATTAAGTCATATGTAACAATAATTTGCTAGCAAATAGTAATTGTCCAAGCCATCATATCATTAATTAAGCTACATAGGATTCTATTTCCTCTTCATTTATCACTCTCATGAAACTCTAATTAACTCAACTAACCTATGGAATTTACATCATCATAACTTATTTTACACTGGGGTTTCACCAAATTACTTCAAATATAAGCTAGAGTCTGCAGCCCCACTCAAAACTGTACCTAATCTGTGTCTTATAAAACCACAACAAAGTCACATACAGCACCTAGACTCATATGATTTGTATTTAAACCCATTAAAATCACCTCCTCATTTGTGCCAAATCCTCATGCTTCATCAAGTATGAAGGTCTGGTGCTTGTCTAAATCCAAATCTAGGCACTACCAGCCCACATAAGCACACACCTATTCATCTTCAGGCATATATCCTGCATTAGACATCACCTGAGCACCTAATCATCTTCAGTCATGTATCCAGCATTAGGCATCACCTAAGCACTCAGTTTGGCTTAGGCAAGGCAAGAGGCATTCTTGATGGGGAAATAGACCAGGAAAAAAAATAAATAAAGTTAAAATAAAAAAAAAAATCTTAAAAAAAGTAAGATAGAGAGAGAGAGAGAGAGAGAGAGTAGTAGGGCCAAAACTCAATTGAAATGGCAAACAAGTCTAGGGCAAACACAAAATTGGTTAAACTAGGAAACTCTTATAGACTCTCAGAGACATGATTTCTTATTCTATGTAGCAGCCAAGGCAATGCCACTCCAACCAGGTCCCAGCAAGAAGGAACTACTCCTGCCACCACTAGTAAGGTCACTAGGGAACTTGATTTCTACCTGCATCAGCCCACAATTATGCATTCTCCTAAATCCATGAAATATAGAAAGTTATAATTTATTGAATACTACTGCCAAACTGACAAATCTCCAAATGGCAAAATTATTAAATCTGTAGCATTCACTCTGTTAGATACTACTGAATCAGGGGTGTTATATCTGATACATTGATATCATAAACAATTGTCATGCATGATGATATATTATCCAGAGCATATCCCTTTGATGTTCCATCTTAGACCTATCTGTCCCCATGTAGAAACCCAACCAACATTGTTGTTCTGGTGAATGATTCTCAATAAAGCTGATAGTTTGGAAGTGAACTGAACAGAAAACAAAACAAACATAAAGTATGATTCCTGAAATTTTAGGGTAAAAAGATTAAATAACCTGATATTTATTCCAAGGGTAATAAATGACATCCCACAGGCTCGCACTTTCAGTACTTCATCCCCACAAGAATCCTCAATATTAAAGTTTTCCTGCTGCAAATCATGTCGGTAAAACATAATTACATTTTAATGAGATGGAAAGCATAGAGCCCTCATATAAAAGTAAGAGACAATGACGGCATGTTCAAGCATGAGTTCATTTGTTGTTAAATAAAATGATAATAAACATAGTAACAAGGTCATATGAACCATTTAGGGATCACTAGTAAATAGGATACACTAAAAGACTATCCAGAATTTTTTTTTTGAAACAATAATCACATTGGTCAAATGGTAAGTTAAAAGTTTCGCTTTTCATCTTAATCAACTACTTGTGCAAGTATGAATAAGTTGAAAATATGTACAATCAAGCATTGATATAACAATCAAGTTATCAAATTAAACTTTGTGGAGCAAAACATTACCATAGCCTCATAAGTTTAGACCTTCGATTTTTTATGTGATTCCGAGTAGAAAAAAAAAAACACTAAAAAAGTTGAACCACTAAAAAGATTAGAAGCATGTGGACGTGTAACAAAAAATGCAGTGATGTACAACAACATGAAATGCCAGTTAGCCAATAATCTATATCAACTACAGATGTACACCCTGTAGATGAATCCTATCTTGAGTTTTCATATGTTAAAAAAAAACATATTTAATTGTACTTGTAGGTTTAAAGTGCAAGATGGTATCATTAAAGTGTTGCCTGTAGATTCCAAACATAGATTACAGAAGACAAGAAGGTCTTATATACACAGCGTGAGAAAGAAAACCATCTTGAAAAGCCAAATATTTACTACATACCTTTGTCAAATCTGAATCCATATTTTCAACTTGCTTCAGCACAACATCACCTGAAGCTCGACAAATGTTAATACTTTTATTCAACTCTCTCTGGATTTCAAGTAGACGTGTGTGTCTATTGCATGCAATAGCTCTCAGAAGGAGTTTCTCTACATCAATGCAACTTTGATCAAGAGAAAAGGTAGCTTCTTTCCCACTACAGGGATCCAATACAAAAGAACTGTGTAGGCACTTAATTTGTGTATCTTGCCATGGTTCAATTTTGAGAAAGGGAGACGAACCAAAATCAGAACTCCCAGAACCTTTATCAGCTTCTAACCAATAAATAATCTTCAAGCCAGGAGTTTTTAGGCTAGTTGAATCAAGTTCACCGTCTTGAATTAGTTGTGAAGTACCACTATTCCCTCCTTGTCCTGTACTACCATCTGAAATAAGTTCAAAGCGTACAGCATCCTTCCACCTACCTTGACATAGTACCTGAACTTGTCTGACCACAGTGTCCATAACAAGGGCAACACATAGTTCATGCAGAACTGTGTATAAAGTTGAGAAAGAATTTTCAGCAACAGCCATCCTGCGCTCAAGATCATCTCCAAGAGCATATCTCCGCGATTCTTCAAGCTTAACAAATCCATTTTTCTCCCCAACAAGCAATTCCAAGTGTAGTATCCTCCATAGTGATAGATGACCACGATAGCCCAAGGTAAGGTAAACCTTAAACTCACCATCCACATGGAGGACAGCAGTACCATTAGAAACAGTTACTTCAGTTATTTCTTTTGGAAGAACAACCTCCAAAAGTTTGGATCGGAGGATTGCATCCAATTTCTTTAAAGTAGGTTTTTGCTCATCTTCAGAAAGTGTACTTTGAATATTCAAATCTTCTATGCATTTTGGTAGCCTTCGATAACTCCCAGTGAGGAGGACCTCAATAGCAGATGGAATATCAAATACAGGAGCTCGAGCATGTTGCAGCCCCTCATGCATATAAAACAAAGAATCTGCTGTTTGGGTGAAACAAGTGTCATGGCTGGAAAGAGTTGCTGCAAGTTGCTGGCAATATTGGATTAAGGGCGCCTGCACAAACCAAAAAAACTTTATGTTATACAAGAATGCAGTTTAATGCCAACATTGCATCTTGATCCTGAAAGTTGAATGCTGAATCAAATTATCAAACATCAAAACCAGTTCATTATATTTTACCTTCAAGCTAACACAAAAAATAAGCATTTGTATTACTGATAGTTCATAGTTCAGTAATTGAACTCATGAATGCTAACTATTTGGGAGGACAGATCAATCGATGATGTTCAAATAAAAAATAAAGGAATCAGCACCTTCTAAGAATCACAAGCTAACCTGTACCACTGAGCACAGCAATCCTTAGCTCAGTAAGACCAAACTTGATGGTGTAACAAATAAATGTAAGATCAACCACAAATGATGTAGCGTTGAACAACATAAAACTTCCGTCACCAAACAAACAAAAATATCGTTCCTCACGAATTTCTAAAAAAAATAGTGATTGCAACTATATCATCAATGAAAGGAATCAGATTTTTTTAAACCATCATTGTCCATCACAAGATTAATAAAATGAGGCTATGCTAATCAGCCAAATTTGAGAAAAGTATCATATGATTCACATCCTAACCTATAATGAATAGAAACCCTCCTCCGTCTTCCGCAACATTAGGAGTAAAATATAGAATTTTGCCCATTCCAGGTTATTTAAAAATCATAATCATAACTTGGATTCTAGTTGTATAACAATAAAAAATAGCACTAATAATAAGATTGAAATATTTCAGGAGGTGACACTGTAGATGCATACGACAAACATGCATGATTATCATCATCATCAAGCCACAGTTGTCAGATGCACATGATGAGCATACAGTATTGCCAAAAAAGTAAAAAACTAGATAATAATACATTAAAAACCCAAATTTTTATACACAAAAAATTGCCACTTATCCACATAAGTAACTGTTATTCTAGCTTATATCGAGCTCACATTTGCAGTCAGATTGCCATAGGCTAAGTCAGGCAGCAGTTATCTTCATCGCTTGAAACATCACAAGTTATCAATTGATCAATTAATAGAACTAATATAAGTTCAATTTTCACAAAATGTAGGATTACTTTTATTATATAGGTTGAATAAAGCTACAGTCTCAAATATAAACAAACTTTGTTGAGCTCTTACCTCCTATATTGACCACTTTTACCTCAAACATTGACCAACATCACATGTCTTTTATATACTTGTGAAATAATTAAGATTCAAAATGGCTTCACTTTAGACTAGGTTCGAATTTGACATGCCATGCCAAAGAAAACAACCAGCTTTGACTACAAATAGTAGATCAGATAGCCAAAACACCAAAAATGTTTTTTTAGAAAGATAGAAAGGGAAGGGCAAAGAAGATTGGTGCATTGGTCCAATGATTCTCATTGTTTCAGCTCAGGTGCTAATTAACACGAACAAGATTCAGCCTTTTTTTCTTATCACATGGAGGAGTAGAAAAGAACAGAAAATTGTGTTGGAGTGTAGAGTATCAAACTAGATTACAGAGTTTAAAAGCTTATAGAATTCAAGTTCATATTAAAAATGTGTCTGGAAGGGGAAAACACTCCACAATGTGAATTATGGTTCTTCTACTGGAACATAGCGGATTCTAAGACCACTAAATTCCCATGGCATACAACAGATTAGCTACGTTTCCATTTGTCATGTCCGAATAAACTTATCAGATAAACCGCCCTCGGACATCAAATCTTTCTGCTCCAGCTAGAGGCATAACATCGGAACAAGAGGCAACGTGCAAGTAATTAAGAAATGAAACTTCTCTAAACTCTAAAAGATTCCATCCATAAACCCCAGGTGGAAAGCCAGCTTCTTGCAATCGGTAAAGACAGAACAACGGAGGCAAAAAAAAGAAAAAGAAAAAAGGAATGGCACCTGCTGGCACCACTTGGCGAGAACGTGGATTCGCAGCATCCGCTGCTGCGTCTTCACGATGAACTTGAGGATGTCGATCTTCTTGACGGAGTCGGATCGCTGGTCCTCCGCCTGCCGGTACCGGTCCACCAGCTCCTTAAGCGCGAGGTAGGAGGCATCCGTGGCCCTCCGCACGAGGGTGGAGAACTCCACAGTCTGCTGCCCCAGCTCAGCCGCCATCACCCTACAAGCTGCGACCCGGCGCCTCCCTCCGAGCCTCCGGCGGGGGCCGGGGCGCCGCTAGGGTTTCGATCGCGCTCCCCGAATCCGGTAGAGTCGATTCAAACGTCGGAACCCGAGAGGGCCGACCTCGGCGCACTGCGGCGAATTCTGCGCGACCCAATCGAAGCTTCGCGCCGTTAGAGGACAGAGGAAGAGCCCAGAGCGGACAAATCGCAAGCGCGAGCTACAGAAGCAGCGCAGGGGGAAATCAGAGAGGAATCAAGGAAGGAAGAGGTGGCTTTAATTTTATAAATATGCGAAAAGACTGGTCCACGTGGGATTCCCTGCCTTGCGGCGGCCACCTGATCCCCATTTTTTACCGGGCATTTGATTGCCACTTATATTGGACCTACCATCGAAAGAGACGTATGCAGCTGCGGGTATGTTTCCTTGGGAGTATGTCGTCTCAGTCATCAGAGACCCATTTCCTTTTCTCTTGCCATTTCACTTCCAAGTTTTCAGTTGTATTCTGGTTGATGTTTGTTTACTAGCTCTATTCAATGATTATTGTGACATTACACTGTCCGTTTGTTGATAAAGGTATTTACATTTCCTATAAAATAAAATTGATAATTCATTAGTTGGAGAGCATTTGGAACGTACAAATATTGTTTGTGATGAAGGAGAATAATCCAGTAATGAAATTTGGAATATTTATAACGGAATAGACTTTTTTTATGGCATTATAATTTTTTAACTTGCATTTAACGCTTTTTTATTTGAAACTTTGCCCCACATTTCATTCTAAAGCTTTTTAATATTTGTTTGTTTAAATAATAAAATAGTAGAAGATGATAACACACGTCCTAAAAGTTCATTCGTGCAGAGTATTTTTACAATGCAATATAATGTCAATTGGATGTTTGATTTTCAAATTAATCGAAACGCGCAATATTATTTATATGAATTTATTTCTACCGACAAATACGCAATCTATTAAGCTTTGACCTTTTCGAACCTTGTGCACTTTGACCTCTTGATCACCTAAATGGGCAACAGCTCGAGCTCGAAGAAGAGAGTCATCGAGGTCGACGGCACCACCATTAAGCTGATCTCACCGGCGCCGGCCGGGGCCCTCCTCGCCGACCACCCCGGCCACGGCCTCTTCGACGCCAACGTGGTCAAAGGGTACGGCGGCCTCGAAGCCCTGCCGCTCCGCCCCGATGACTCTCTGTTTCCCGGCAAAGTCTACTTCCTTGTGGAGTTGTGCATGGCCGGCCGACCAGTGGCGCCGACGATGAGATGGAGGAGAATATTATTGAGCTCTGCCGGCGGTCAAGGACTGTGGCCGAGCTCCATTGCCGTCGCCGCGTCGCGGGACGCTGGTGAGAATGGACGACGGGAGGTCATTTTACAGTTGCATCCGTTAGATTAAGGAAACCTTCAAATTTCAACACTCATTAGAGGTCTCCATTAGTTCTCTTATTAATTAATTCCCTTCATCACCTTCTCTCGACGAAGAGCAAGGTTTGCTGACGTGGTTGTTGCCTAATGGCCATAATTCTCATATTTATTAAATTAGCATAGTAACTGTTTTATAAAAAAATAAGTAAAAAAAATACATTTCAAAAAGAATTCTTATAACATGGTAAACAAGAAACTAAGACGGCGTTGTATTTTTCTTTTCTTTGCAATTGTTATAAGTTATTTATTCATGACATATTAATACACGGGGTGGTGCGGTCATCTTTGGCCCTCCTCGTCAAACTTTTTGAGAAAAAGATAGGTTTTCTCATCGAAGTCTTATCAAGATTAATACATATCAGTTGGTCGCTAGTGATCCAATTAATAATTCTTCAATGCTTAAGTCAGATAAATGGGTAAAAAAAATAATAAATAAATAATATATTTTAGAAAATGATTCCTTCTTTCCCTCTAGTTGTTAGTCCCCTTTTTCTTTACCTCCTCTTGTTTTTTTATAACATCTCCGAGGGTTTTTTCTCCCTCTTGTCGATGCTTCTTGGTATGCCATTAGGAGATATTCTTTGCCATGAATCTCCACATGGTGTGTCACCATTAGCCGAGGTTATTATCTGTAGAGATAGTTGAAAGGAACAACCCGTGTAAAGGAAGTTTCCTTCCTAAGCTAGGGCCTTAGGCATCTTAGGTTCCTTTCTTTGAGCTTGATGTGTTTGGACCTCCTATACTTCCTAAATAACTCTCTCTCGACTAGAGAGACTTAGACCTTCCATACTTACCGGATAGCCCTCTCTTCCGACTAGAGAAGCTTAAATTTTATACGCTTCTAGTGTAGCTTTCTCTCCCGACTAGAGGGACTTAAGTTTTATACATTTCCATGGTAACTTTCTCTCTCGATTAGAGGGACTTGGACCTGCTACACTTTTAGGGTAACCCCTGGTCTTCTATATGCGATTTCCTAATGCAACTTCTCCCCTTTGTGAGTTCCCGAGTTTAGACCCACATCACGGGGCATATTCATTTTTTAATTATTTGTCCGAATTTATAACAAATTAGTGCTAATTATTCACAATTAAAATTTAAAATTTCCACCGTTCGATGAATATGTGGGAAATTTAAATATGGTTATGGAAGGAATTAATTAATTTTTAATTGGTTCAATTTTGTTTAATTCTAATAGTAAACGTTAATTAATCGGTTTAGTTGGTTGAAAAAAATTTATTAATTTGATTTTAATAAATTTAATTCAGTCGGATCGTTTTCACCTACAGAGTTCTTTGCTATATGGATCACTAACTTCCTTAATCTTTAATTAATGTAGTTACGGTATCAATTTTTTCTTTTAAATTAGACTATTCCAGAAAGCATAAGCATATATAAAGTTGTGTCGATATGAATTAGGTAGCATTTTGGATTTCTCTAACAAAATTATTGCGCCGAAAGTTATATATCAGTCCGGAAAAAGAAGAAAAATACATGGCCTTTTCTGTTTCATTCTGAAACTTTGTTTCTGTACCTTTTTACATCTGGTTATTTATAGTTTGTTCTTTTAAAAAAAAAAACAACACTGTAAACATTGTCGAAAATTTTCATCTCACTCGTATTATTTGTCTTATTTTTCGAAACGTCCCTAGAAATTATACACCCGTCAATATCACTAAACCTTTTCCTTGCGCGGTAAATTGTTTTGTTTTCCAATTTAAAGTGCATACAAATTTAAAATGTAAATAAGCCAACTAAAAAAGGATTAGGGTTTTTTAAGACTACTTGATAAGATAATTAAATTAAATCAAATGTAGACTAAAATTAATTATGCTTCTAAGATTTTTTTTTTAAACTTGGCTTATTTTTATTAGATTATTTTAGGTTTGAGCTAAACCTAAGCATAATTAATTAAGATTTCTTCAAAAATTGTATTTGAAGTTTGCTGATTGTTTATAATTTTTTAATATTATAGACTAATTTATTTTGAATTTTTTTATAGTTTTATTTATAAATTTGATTAAAAAGCATATAGTTTATAAGTTTTATTTAGACATTATTCATTACTAATATTTATAAAATATTAATAATATAAATAATTTCTTAACGAATCGAAGGATAATATGAAAATAAACATATAATACGTATTAACAAATAATTAAAGATGAATTGAGAAGAAAAAACAAATCAATAGACAAAATTTTAAAATTTATATTCTCCGTGTTAAAACAGTCCTTTACGCGTTAAATAGTAATAAATGCATTAATAATAATTAATAAGAATTATTTACTTGTTTAAAATGTTTGACATTTTATTACGGTGAGTAAGTATAAAACGTTTGATGTTTCATCACTGTAATGAGTAAGAGTCATTGAATGATTTTTATTTGGCCAGTCTGGGAGGAACCCTGTAAAAGAGAGCTTTGGTCTTAACAAAAAGAAGCAAGAAAAAAAAATCATTATCGGTCCACCTGCATGCCCCTCTCATTTTTTCTCTTTATCTGTCGAGTTTTCTTTCGCTCGATAGAATCTAATAATAGTACTTAGGTACATTTCAGTTCGCCGCGACTACCTGTGCTTGGTAGAGCTCGTTGTTTCGTTATTGTATCCTGGGAAACGGACGTCCTATATTAACCTCTAAGCACTGCAGAAGTGGGAGGAATATATTTTAAGAAATTTGCATTTAATGCATACCTCAACTCTTCAGTTTTTGAGCAACTCGGGTCAGTAGCTCAGCTCGACAGACAACAGCTCGGATTGGCAACTCAGCTTGACAGACAGCAGCTCGGGTCGGTAGCTCAACTCGTCAAACAACAGCTCAATTCGGCAGACAGCAGTTCGGCTCGGCAACTCGGCTCGACAGACTAGCTTTGCAAACAGCAGCTTAGCTCAGTAATTTGTTTCGGTAGATCAGCTATGTAAACAGCAGCTCATCTCAATAATTTAGCTCGACGAATCAACTTTATATAGTAGCTCAGTAAAAAATAGCTCAGCTTAACAAATAATTTAAAAAAAAAAGTCATTCAACAGCTCTTCCTATTTAGAAGGAAAACGTCGACCAATAAATTTATACATACAGACACGTACGTACGTGTATGCATTCAATATATATCCAATCTCTTGTCAACCTTAATCTATGGACCAATCCCACAAAACTTACCTATGCACCTCTTGATGTTTATATTAAAGCTTTTCTGCTTTTTTGGTCTATACCATTTGATTTTGGATCTTTTGATTTACAATTGAGCTGTTT
>JBAMHZ010423643.1:0-11401 GCA_037177395.1 Alpinia galanga | reverse complement strand
TTGCATTGTTTCTAGTCTGATATGTGAGTCTGTTGACGTGTCAATCCAAGAAGATCAACATCTTTATACGCTGATGTATGGCAGAAGATGTATCAATTCACTCATTGATCTCAGAAATAGATTAGTGCTCTCCATAAAAAAATTGAAATTTGACTTGGAGAGTATTGAAAGATGGTATTTGCCATCGGAAAAGACATGACAAAGGTATCATTGATAGATATTTAAGTGGAAAATAGTATAAGAATTTAAAAAATAATAAAAACGGATGAATTATCATATATTTGTGGGGCATAACCACTAAAATCTTTTAAATACATCATGACTAGTCCTAGAATGATATTAATTATTGCTTAATTAATTTGATCATCATCTATCTTGAAAACGCACAATGTATGCATCGCATATGCATTAACTCCATACATCCATGTGCATTAATTCTCAAAATTAACTTTCGATGAGGTTTATTTCTCATCGATTGGATTTAGTTAGTGTCTTGGAGCTGGTAAGACTTATCCTATTGTCTCTTATAAAGGATGATAATAATGGATCCTTTGTAAGGTGCAAACACCTTAAGACTCTGTTTGAATGAAAGAAAGCGAAGATTCATTAATAAAAAGGGAAAGAAAAAAAAAAAATAAGAGAGAAGAAGGGAAGAAAAAGGCAGAAAGATAAAAAAAAGGAAAATCTCTCACATCCTTTCAAATAAAATTTAAAATTTCGCTTTGCTCTCACCCCTTCTCAAATATAGCGTAAGCCTCCTAACCTATAGATTAACTTTTAACAGTGCTGTGAGGAAAGCTAGGATCTTGTATATATATATCTTGATGGCCAGATCATCATTCAGTACTGCTTAACCTTAAGAACAAGATAAGAATAGTCAACTTATTGTACTTGTAATGCTTAATCAAGGAATATTATATTATACAGGTGTTTGATAAAGGAAAATTATGAATGGTGAGAAGCAACTCCTCTCCTTAACAGCCACCAAAAGGACAGATAACAATACAAGAGAAGTCTTCCGGGTAATCAGTGATCTGTGTTTACTTTGAAGTAGCAATCCGTCACGTCTCAAAACCGAGGACCAGCCAGCCGGCCACTGGAACCTTTCCAGTCAAACACCGCACGCATCTATCAGGGGACTCTCTCTTCTGATGTGTATAGAATTAACCTTACCTACCACCAACAAAATTATGAAAAATGGACCGGGTTAATTTTTCCGGTTCAAAGAATCGGCCGGTTCGTTTACCGGCTCGAAAAGGACTGCTTGCTCCCGCGGAAGGTTGTTATTTTATTAACAGGCAGGACCGGGTTAATTTGTCCGGTTCGAAGAATCTGCCGGTTCGTTTTCCGGCTCGAAAAGGACTGCTTGCCCCCACGGAAGGTTGTTATTTAATTAATCGGGAGGATAAAGTGGCAGGAGCAGAGCAGCCACTGCCATTCCGTTCCTCCGCCGGATCGAAGCCACGATTTTGTTCCTCCGAGTCGCTGCTTCTGCTTCATCTTCGGTTTTCGTGTAGAGATTTGGAAGTTGGTGGAGTCGTTGGGTTGGTAATGAAGGCTTTGGTGGATAGTGGAAGCGCAGGGTTGAGGTCGGAGATGAGGAGTGTGGCGTCGAGCGAGGACGGAAGGGGCGGCGAGACCCCCGTGGATGGGATCGAGGCGGATAGCACAGGAGTTTCCTTCAGTGGCCCCTTGAGCAGCCCGCTCAACAAGGGAGGCGGCAGGAGGAGCCCCCGGTTCAGCCTCCCGGCCTCGCCGGCCTCCTCCGTCGGGAGGGTGAAGAGCGATAAGGACGAGGAGGAGGAGGACGAAACGTATGTGGAGATCACCCTGGACGTGCGCGACGACGAGGTGGCATTCCACAGCCTGAAGGCGACGGCGGCGGCCGGCGGCGGGGACGCGGAGGCAGACCCGGAGGTGGCTGCGCTGGCTAAGGAGCTGGAGAGACGAGCCGGGCTCGGGAAGACGATGATGCGCACGGCGTCGTCCAAGTTCAAGCAGGTGTCGCAGGAGCTTCGGCGGCTGGCGTCGTTCACGCGGCGTCAGGGGCCGGGGAAGCTTGACCGCAACAAGACAGCCGCTGCGCACGCCCTCCGAGGCCTCAAGTTCATCAGCAAGGCTGAAGGTGCCGCAGGGTGGACGGCCGTCGAAAAGCGCTTCCAAGAGCTCTCCGCTGACGGCATGCTTCACCGCTCTCGCTTCGGCCAGTGCATCGGTCCGTTCTCTATCAAATCCTCCCCTTATCTTCTCCTCTAGAAGGAAACGTTGCTTCTCAACGTTGAACTTGATTAAAAAAAACTTGAAATTTTCGTTCCACAGGAATGAAGGATTCCAAGGAGTTCGCTGGGGAGCTGTTCGATGCATTGACTAGGAGGAGACACATTATCGGCGATAAGATCACAAAATCTGAGCTGAAAGAGTTCTGGGACCAGATTTCTGATCAGAGTTTCGATTCCAGGCTTCAGACCTTCTTTGACATGTAAATATTTGAATGAATCCTCTGTTTTCCACCTTTCCCAACTCTGCAAAAGACACTAGAAAGATTTGACTTAATTGGCAAGATACTAATTCGCTCATCCAATGCACAGGGTTGATAAGAACGCAGACGGAAGAATCACAGAGGAGGAAGTGAAAGAGGTAAGCGAGCTCAATATTCCGTACTCAGTACTCGGGCATTGCCCTATCAATCATTTGTTAATTGATTCAGCCAACAAACAATTTGCAAGCAGATTATCTTGCTGAGCGCTTCGGCCAACAATCTCTCTAAGCTTCAGGAGCAAGCGGAGGAGTACGCTGCGCTGATCATGGAGGAATTGGACCCAGACAATCTGGGATACATTGAGGTAAAGTAGAGCGATCAAATGTTAGCCATATTGTCGCTTTTTTTCTTGAAGGAAACGCATGCCTTGTGATTAATTACGCTGTGGATCGAGCTACTGACGGGGGTGATGATTTCAGATATACAACCTGGAGATGCTGCTTCTCCAAGGGCCGAGCTACTCGGCGCAGATCGGCACCACAAACAGTCGAAATCTGAGCCAGATGCTAAGCCAGAAGCTGAGGCCGACGAGGGAGCCGAATCCCCTGGTGCGGTGGTATCGCGAAGTGCGCTACTTCCTGGAGGACCACTGGAAGCGGGTGTGGGTGGTAGCGCTGTGGCTTTGCGCCTGCGCTAGCCTTTTCTGCTGGAAATTCGTCCAGTATCGGCGTCGGGAAGTGTACCACGTCATGGGCTACTGCGTCTGCGTGGCCAAGGGTGGCGCCGAGACCCTCAAGTTCAACATGGCTCTCATCCTCCTCCCCGTCTGCCGCAACGCCATCACCTGGCTTCGAGCCCACACTCGCCTCAGCAAGGCCCTGCCCTTCGACGACAATCTCAACTTCCACAAGGTCATCGCCGCAGGCGTCGCAATCGGAGTCGGCCTCCATGTCATCTCGCACTTGACGTGCGACTTCCCGCGGCTGCTCCACGCGACGGACCAGGGGTACCAACCCATGAAGCCCTTCTTTGGCGACTCGCAGCCCGGCGACTACTGGTGGTTCTTGAAGGGCACGGAGGGGTGGACTGGGGTCGTCATGGTCGTGCTCATGGCCGTCGCCTTCACTCTCGCCACGCCTTGGTTCCGTCGCAACCGCCTCCGCCTGCCCTACCCCTTCAAACGCCTCACCGGCTTCAACGCCTTCTGGTACTCCCACCACCTCTTCGTCGTCGTCTACGTCCTCCTCATCGTCCACGGAACCTTCATCTACCTCACCAAGGAATGGTACAAGAAGACGGTACGCGAGACCATATATAAACCAGCGCAGTTTCAGCCTCGTTCTTCCTTGCTTTATCATTTGCACTACTGATAAATAATAACATCGATCAATTTGCAGACATGGATGTACTTGGCGATTCCGTTGATCCTCTACGGCGGCGAGCGGTTGATCCGGGCGCTTCGGTCCAGCGTGCGGCCGGTCAAAATTTTGAAGGTGGCAGTGTACCCGGGCAACGTTCTGACTCTTCAAATGTCCAAGCCTCAAGGTTTCAAGTACAGAAGCGGGCAATACATTTTCGTCAACTGCGCTGCGGTCTCTCCTTTCCAATGGTATTTCTAAGACATCCAAACAAATCCGAAAGCTATATGTCAGTGCCCAACCAATCAATCTAACCCTCCATGAATAATCTATCTTTTGCATCCGTCAAAGCACAGGCACCCGTTTTCCATCACGTCGGCCCCGCAGGACAACTACATCAGCGTTCACATACGGACACTGGGCGACTGGACTAGGCAGCTCAAAGCCGTCTTCTCTGAGGTAGACTAAACTGGACGTTTCTATGGCGCAGTTAGTAGTAGAGCTTCGAGCTGCTTATAGTTTTATCTCCATGGTTATCTGTAGGTGTGTCAGCCGCCGGCAAGTGGACAGAGTGGTCTTCTGAGGTCGGATTATGACAGAAATAACAACCTCATGTAAGTAATTTGGACGTCGATAAGATTGGCTGCTACCAGAGCTGGCCCAGGCATACGACTAAAGAACGAATATGCTACTCTTTGACAGTTCATCTCCTAATCCTTCCATCGCCTTCGCACTTGTCTCTGTTACTCCCTCACCCAAGCAACCTTGATATTTGCGTCTCCTTCCCATTAATTTTGCATACACTAATGATAGGAACAACAAATAATTTTCTCCCGCTGTCTTTCCATCGCAATCGATGTCTATCATCCGCGAGAAAATTATGCATGGAGTAGAGTAAGTAGAGTTTATGACTTGCTCAACGCAGTTGTCGGCTTTGCAGCTTTCCGAAGGTGTTGATCGATGGGCCTTACGGTGCTCCGGCCCAGGATTACAAGAAGTATGAGGTGGTACTGCTTGTGGGGCTGGGCATCGGCGCCACCCCCTTCATCAGCATCGTCAAGGATATCGTCAACAACATGAAGCGGCTGGAGCCCGACGAGAGCGACGACGACGGCTCCTCATCCGCCGAGCTCGGGGAGGGCGGCAGCGGCGGAAACAGGCTCCCGGGGACGCTGTCGGGGTCCGGTTCGTCGTCGTCGTTCAAGACGCGGCGGGCGTATTTCTACTGGGTGACGCGGGAGCAGGGGTCGTTCGAGTGGTTCCGAGGGGTGATGAACGAGGTGGCGGAGACGGACAAGAAGGGCGTCATCGAGCTGCACAACTTCTGCACCAGCGTGTACGAGGAGGGAGACGCCCGGTCGGCGCTCATCGTCATGCTGCAGTCGCTCAACCACGCCAAGAACGGCGTCGACATTGTCTCCGGCACCCGCGTTAAGTCCCACTTCGCCCGCCCCAACTGGCGCAACGTCTTCAAGCGCATCGCCCTCAACCACCGCGACCAGCGAATCGGTCTCTCTCTTCTCCCTCCAATCATCTCGCTAAACAAATGCAGCATTCTCCAAACCTCAATTCCGCAACGTCTCATCCTTCAATTTTTTGTTTTTGTTTTTTCAATCTGCCTGTAGGCGTGTTCTACTGCGGCGCCCCAGCGCTGACGAAGGAGCTGCGGCAGCTGGCCACGGATTTCTCACGGCGGACCAACACCAAATTTGACTTCCACAAAGAAAACTTTTAAAACCCCTCATTCAGTAATCTCACAATCAATATATATTTACCCTTTTGCAACATTCAAGGGCATGCAGTAGCATGCCTTCGATCTGAATAAGATATTAAGATTATCGACAACGAAAGAGATTAATGTAGGATGAGTCATAAGATATTGATTGGAGTTATACAGCATGTGTCACCAATAATTCAGGTGAGAACTTTTCTTGTTTTCCTCGTGTACATCTTTATTAATTGGTTTTGGCGTAATAATCAGATGCATTTTACCGTCCATGAAATGTGTAATACTTTTTTTTCTTCTTGCTTTTAGGGTGATAAAGTCAGTAATAATGTGGAGGTGGCTGTAAAGGTCCGTTCCTGTTTCAACTGTTGATTTGGTAGTAGACGGCTCTCTCTAATGTCTATGATAAACAATTCCCTTTTCTTTCTCATTGATGAACTATTCGTCGGATTCGCTGGTGATGTGAGTGCATCAGAAGAAACTCTAAACCTTAATTGGCTCGGAGTGAAGAGCAAGACAGAAGTCCCATGTTAGCTGTCGGGTGGACCAAAATAAAGGACTTCAATCATGAGGATGACGACGCAAGCTCCTTATGATTGAGAACACACAAATAAAGCACTGCAAGTCATAAAAATAGAGAACTTTTTTTTTTTTATACATCTGCTCAGATTCCATCTTCCCTTGATCGGATCAAATAAGTGAGAAAGGCAGGCCAAAGGCAATCACTGTCCTAATCGACGGGTTGCTCAATCACAACCAAGTGGCTCTGTAAAGCTAAAGATCAGCAGCCTGCTCCACACGTAGTGACGCACTGAACCCGGCCTGCAGCAGCATTGTCCTACTAGTGCGACACCACACCACTCACAGCGCTGAGAAGGCTGTACAAGGTCATGACCTGGAGTAAAGCCGGGTGCAGAATTCTCAACTCTCCATGTCAAAATCAAACAAAGGAACCAATTTCTTCTGAAACTGCATTTGATGCATGCTTGTGGAAACAAGAGGGTGTAAAACTAGAGCATATTCTCATGAAGGAAAAAGGAGGCTCTTCGCTTTGTAAGCTATCATTGGTTCTTAGATGGCCACTAGAAGGGATGGAGAGCGACAGAGAAACATCCACTGGTGGACAAATTCTGCAACCCCAAAGTTTGGTTAAGGCCTAAGGGACAGTCCTCAACTGCAAAAGTTTCTAGTCCTTTGAAAAAAGCTTGGTTGGTTGGTTGGTGCTGACTCATATTCCAGTCAAAATTCAGCAGCAGATCACTTTCTCTTCTCGCTTAACAGGTTGTTTGATTGAACGTTGAGTTTTGGAGTTCCTGCCGATTCAGCACAGAAATTCAACAGGAATTTATTAGTGTGCGGTCCAATAAGTCTATATATACAAATTCTTTATAGGGATTTATAATATATAGTTTATAACTATGATAATAGCAATTATAATACAAATTTGAATTATATAGTAAATCCTTATTAATTAAAATAAATTGTAAATTTGATGCTAACTATTACTTTGCATGTTAGTGTTTTTTATTTTTACTAATACTAAGTATTTAAATTTTTGACCCAATTAATTTTAGAGACGGTCAATTTTGCCCCACGAATTTCTAATGGTGTACTAAGTAATTCCAATGTGAGATATGTTCCACCGACCATCATAATAAATGATAAAATCAAAAAGTACTCGTGTGAGTAGCCTAAGCAGTTGCAATGTTCTTAGTTTGTCATTTTATTTAAAGAAAAATTTTATAAATGCATTATGAATGAGAATCAAACAATGATCATGTACTTAGGGGTTAAATTGGACGCTTTAAGACAGTTTCATAACCTTAGAGCTACTTTGCATGCTAATGTTATTATCTAATTTGGTGGTCAATAGGATAAATTATTATCTGATTAATAATTTGGCTTGAAAGAATTAAAGTGATAAATTTGAAAACATAATTTTGTTCCTAACCTTGTATTTAAAAGGATTTACTTTTTTTAAATTCCGAAGATATTGTCCTAAAGAGATAAAAGTTTCAATTCCAATAATAGAGGGAGTTGAACCATTAGATGCAAAAATTATGGAGAAAATGATCCCTCCCATATGGTTTAACAATGAGTTAAGTTAGACATGTAGTTGATGTTGTTGGTAGATCGACCAAGTTTAATTGTTAAATTAATAATGTGATAAGATCACATGAGACTGTCAAAGAGAAGATGAAAGTTAAGTGGTTATGAATATCTAATGAAGTTATTTTGTCTATGGAACTCTTCATGGCAAAAGGTAATTACGTTTGCCTCCAGTGCCATCCCTCACTGCTAGTTTCATGGTGATGGTGAAGAGAGATAAATCCACAGGGAAGCTATACCCCTTAACCGGTTGACCAGTGTAGTTGAGGATTTCTGAGCCCGGATAGGAAGTTTAGACCCTCATCGAAAATCGACCTTTACTCTCCTTATGGCAAATCTGCCCTGCGCTAGCTAACAGACCATCCCGTAGGGGACTTATCCGTGGAACTCTTTTTTTATATATGTTTCATTATTCAATTCATGTTAATACATAAATAATCAAGATCATATTATGAGACCTTCAAATTATAAAAAATTAAGTTTTGTAATTGAACTTTCTTAGCTTGGCCCAACAATTGATATTAGAGTGTAGATTTTGATATTGTTCCATATTTCGAATTGATTTATTCATGTATTAGTTAATAGCGGTGTTAGAATATGTGACTACGTAGATGAATAATTTAATTTTATGAACAATTTATGATCTTAGAATTTTTGTAATGTAATTATTATTTCGGTCTTCAAGCTTGTAACCAAGGGGGTGGCTTACGACTCCATAATTTCTCCATGTTAATTTTAAGTTTTTTGTTTTATAGTATTTGTATGTGTTAGGACTTTGACGCCTCTAGAAGATGGATGAATAACATTTATAATTTATTGCTTAATCATTATTCGATATACTCATCTATAAGATGTCAATGCACAGGAGAAACAAAGTATAAAATAGAAAGGAAAAAATAAAAGCATAACAAATTAAAATGTTTTATGGGATTTGGAATTTTCGAAACTCACTTCGTGGCCTAGTCCTAGTAATTACTTAGCTCTACTATCCTGTTTTTTTTATTAGATATCTTTTAGAAGTGAAGAAATCTTTTATAACTTATTCTTTACAAGTAAATGTTCAAATGCCAAGAATAAAAAAAATAAAGTATAAAATGAACAACACTTTACACAATGAGATCTTTGCTTGCTTATTATTTGATTACTTTAGAATGCTTCTTGAAAGTATGAAATGCAGGAATACTTTCCCTTTAAGCTGCGTTTGATATGGGATAATGTAATCAAACTTATAATGTAATAAAAGTTATAATATAATGTAATATAATTTATATTACATTACTGCATTTGGTTGGCGATCGATGTGTAATCTAGATTTCAAAGGTTATTACATTCTTTTTATTTGGTGTACATTATTATCGTATGTCGTCGATTGTCGGCTGCCGCGGGTTATCGTCAGCCACCGCTGGCCGTCGGTCATCAGTCATCGGTTGTCGGTCGTTGGTCGGCGGCTGCCGATCGATCAGCTGGCGATTGACGATCCCCAGTCATCGACCGTCAATATTGGCCTCGTAATGTCATCGGATTACATGGGTTTTATCTCATAATCTAGATTACAAAAGTTTCTTATATTATATAATTCAGATTCAATTACATTGCGGTTTTAAAATTATACCAAATGAAATAATCTATCTTGTAATGTAAGGCAGATTACCCTCTACCAAACACATCCTTAAAGTCTTCAAGAATCAACATGTTCAAGTTTATATGAAATTCTCTTTTATATGGTTATTGTTGGGCTGATTTTTATCTATCAATAGTCTGTCTTCAGCTCTCACTTAACAACTCTATCCACCTTAACATCAGTCGACTATCACACTATATTAATCAATTAATGCATATTAAATTAAGTACCACAGTCGATTTTTCAATGTTATGTGCTCTACTACAGTAACACTAGTTGACTGAACCACTTCATCAGTTGATTGGTCTCTATTAATCGAGTTATGAGTAAAGTTCTAAGCTCTCTGTGTTGGGACTTTGAATGTCACTAGAGGAGCTGGGTGAATAACAATTTCCCCATTTTATCATCGTTTGCTCGTGTTTGTCTACAAAACTTGTTAATGTGCAATGGAATGTATATAAAAGCAATAACAAATACATAAACACATGCAATGCACAATAATATAACGTAATTCGGAGATTACACTTCTACTCCACGACGATCCATAAGGTGGAACACTCCAAGTGAGAGTTTCACTAGTTTCTCATTTTGGATCAATACCAAAGTGGAGGAACCTTCTTACAACCAAATACAAGAACAAGATACAAGCAAATGTAATAACAAGTAAAGAAAACTTTACAAAAAGAAGAACTTTTTCTTAAGTGCTCTTTGGTTGTTTGGATAGCTTGGAGATGTGATTGCAACAGCTAATCTCCTTCAAGATGTCCTAGAACCAGCATCTTCAACCCTTCTCTTTCAGCTCCTTAAATAAGCTTCTGTTGACTAATTTCTTATCATCAGTCAACTGGCCTTACCTCCCAGTTGACTGCTCGAGTATCCGTTGTGAGACAATGACTATTCAACAGCTTAATCCATGTCAGATAAATGGACCAGTTGACTGGCCATAATTTCAATCAACTGCTCAGCATCAGTCGACTGGCTTACTATGCCAGTCGACTGCTCGAGCATTACTTGCCCAAGCACCACCACCAATCGACTCTAACTCGACTGGCCAACACCAGTTAACTAGCCAACCATATTAGTCAACCGGTAAACCTTCAAATTGAGGTTTACACCCCCCCCAAAATGTGATATTTTCACACTTGCAACTTACACTACCCTAGACCTCAGTTTTCAACCCACTTCCATCAGCCTCACACCTCACGGATGCCTCCAAATCTATGCTCATCACCCTTCACGCTAGCCTTCAAGTGGTTCCATAAATCTAGTCATGCTATTGGGTATCGTTTGCCAAGAGGCCACGCCTCTAGGATTTTCCCTCAGCCTCGGCCTCAACCTTCAAGCCACTTCCATTAGCCTCACGCCTCCATGCGCTAGCCTTCAAATGCTTCCATCGGTTTAGTCTTGCTAACTGCCAAGAGCCACGCTCTTAGACTTTTCCTTGTCAACCCATGTTAGATTCCTTTACTAAGTTGCAACTTAGACTTTCCCTTATCAGCCCATGTTGGACTTTCCTTTGCTAAGTCACCATACTTGAACTTCTCTAATTGCCAACTCTATATTGGACTTTCTCTATTGCCAAATCAAACTTAGACTTTTCACCATGACAGATATGGTTAAACCATATTGTCAACATAGGTTATTAAACATCAAAACTCAGCTTGAGCTCAACTCCAGTACGGTCAATCGTGACCTGGGCCGGTTGCATCAACAATAATATCATTTGGGATAACACTTAATAGAATTTTTGTTACCCTTTTATTTGTAGCAAATTTCTCCAATTGCTCCTTGGTCCACTTCTTCTTTTTGAGGTCCTTACCTTTAGAGTCTTGTGGGGCTTCAAAACCGTCTTCCATAATTAACATGATATCAAAATCGGTTTTAAAAAATATCTCCATCCTTTTCTTCCACCATAAAAAATCTCCTTCAAACTTTGGTGGATGAATGTTTGAGCCAACCATCTTATGTGCTTATCTTGGCGATTAGTTCGATGATAAGCTCCTTGCTCTGATACCACTTGTTGAGGATCGATGCGCCGGCTAGAGGGGGGTGAATAGCTCGCTTTGTTTCTCTACAAGTTATATTAGCGGAAGCACAAACAAAACAAA
>JBAMHZ010423633.1:0-11401 GCA_037177395.1 Alpinia galanga | reverse complement strand
TTAAATTTTTTTTTGCAAATAAGACTATATTTAATTTTTTTTTAAAAAAAAGAAAAATAGGCATGCAGTAATTTTTTTTATATTAAAATTGCTATATAATTATTTTTCTAACTACTAAATTAATTTTAAAAATATAAATGAACTTAGTAGATTATTAGGCCGCGTTTGGTAGTTGTGATATACCTTGTAACATAATTGAAATATTATTTTGTTTGATATAATTTTAAGACCAATGTAATGAAATCTAAATTATAAAATATAAAAAAAATTTATAATCTAAATTACATGATAAAATTTATATAATCTGATTATATTATAAGGTCAACGCCAACAACCAATAATTAAAGACGGTCAATTACGATTATCGGTTATCGATCGCTCGTCGATTGTCGGTCAACGGTCGCAAACTAGCGGCGGCCGAGGGTGATCGATGGGCAGTGATGATCAACAGCACTTAGCGATTGATGACATGCGATAATAATGGACATCAAATAAAAAAATATAATAATAATCTTTATAATACATGTCAATCACCTAACATAATATAAATTATATTACATTACATTGCATTATATTATGATTTAAATTACATTACAAATTTGATTATATTAGTTTTACTGACTGTAGGTATTCAAATTTAAATATTAAATAAAAATTAAACCATTTTAAAAATCATTTAGTCATTTTAAAAATACGATTGTACTCCAGTAACTTTCCAAAATGCATATATTTATTTAATTATAAATTTTGAGCATAAATTATAATGCACCAATTTTAGAGCAAGATTACTACATAGATCCATATATATAGATTTAAAATATAATATAAAAAGCTACTATATAATTATTATATTTTAAATTGTTTAAAAATATATACAAGCTTCAATGGTATGCACACACACACACATTTAAATTTAACTTTAAAAAATAAAAGATATAATAATTTTGATCAAAATTACTTCACTATTTATTAGTATATTTAAAACTATGCATATTTTTCTTTATTTTAAATCACAACTACAAATATATATTTTAAGTATTTTTTAATTCATATGATAATTTTAAATTTTTTAAAGAAATTCTATATGACTTCACTCTTTATTAGTATATTTAAAAATTTATTAAAACTATAATTTATCAATATTTTTAATCAAAACTAATATTTTTTATGATCAATTTAATTTTATAATGCAAACATGCAAAGCCACAGAGAATTAAGAAGAAGGATAAGTTTAACAGAAATTGTCGACTGTTAAAAAAGATTTAAGATAGTTATATTTTCGATCGAATTAATTGATATTTTATTAATTCGATTTGTCTGGCCAAAAACAATTGGATTTAGTCAATTAGATCAGTTAGGGTATTAACAGATCGCTCAGCTCTATTAATCTCATTCCGTTTGGTCGCGTGAGAAAGGGCATTATTGTCTTTCGGTTTAGGTTCTTATCGATGGAAGAGAAAAAGAGGAGCCGAGAAAGGGTTTGGATGCTGCCTCCAACGCGGGAGGAGGACAACAGGAGCGATCCAAAGAGGCGTCGGTTCGAAGGTCCCTCCCTCAAATCCCTAGTTTCTATGAATCAGATGCTTTTGGTGGTATTTTCTTTGGATTCATGGAAGAAATTAGCTTTCCCCCCTCTATACTGGTATACCTTGCCTTTGAAATTTTTGCGCTACCTAAGTTGGAAGAAATCTTGAGCTGTTATCATCCTGATCCGTTGGCTATGTACTTTTTGTCATTTTTGGTCACCATTTGATGGTGTTGGTTCATAATGAAGCGTTCAGAGGAAAGAATTTTTTAAAAAGAACATACTAATTTTAAGTTTCTTTGGACTTTCTTATTGCTATGTGGGTTATTTAACAAGCTTGTAAACTCTCATCTTCACTCTGTTATGTTCTTTGCACAAAAAAATCTTGTCCAATTTATCGGTAGGGATGTTGTATTTCACGACATAGCTGTAAAATAAACTGTAAAACTTGCACAATTGGTTTTGGTGTTGCAATGAGTGGTAGGTTTACTACACAAACAGATTGAATGAGTGAAACTATGTTTGTAAAGTGAGGACAAATACCTGGGTGTTTGTCTCTTTGAGCAAAATGGGAAAGTTACCATGATTTGGATTGTTGGTATGAGTCAATAAGATTGCTTCTACTTGAGAATGGATATGTTGAAGCTATCCAAACTCTTACCTTTTGATGAACTTTGGTTCTAGGGTTACTGGTGAAGTCTATTTGTGAATTTTCTCTCAGTAGCAGTCAATGGTACCCTATGATCCTGGCATTTTTCTTGGGCATTCTTTTGAAGAGTTAACATAGCATAAATGGGAATGCTAAGATGGATGGGTGAGGTCAGCAATGAATGAGAAGATAAATTGAGAATACTACATGTAGCTCTAATAAATGTAAGAACAATCCGAAAACAAATTTAGATGGTATGGATAGTCTTCATGGATGACAAATGAATTCTTAGACAATTTGAAAGAGTTGAAGATGCAAGGAGTAGAGGAAGAAAAAAAAAGCTTAACTTAGAATAACCCAAGGCAATTTGAGGGATTTTATATGGCATAACTGGTATAACCTTACATAGAGTTTGTGGAGTGCTAAGATTCACATAGTTGGCTCAAATAGTTGGGATTCTATGGTTGATGGTGGCGGTGGTTCTTCTAGACCAAAAACTTTAAGATATTTGTATCTTTGGAGCTGGCTTTAGAATCCATTAAATTTAAGCTATTTGGTCAACCACATCTATTCTAGTGGTAAAGTTGATTTTGAAATAACTTATTGTCAGTCTCCTTCAGATATGAATCTATCTGATTCATAAGGGAAAAACTTGTATGAGTATCTTAGTTTCAACTCAAACATGGATTTGATCCACACATCATATTCTGGGAAGTATTTCCCATCTGGAAAGAGGAAAAAACAAACAGTCTTTCTCTAAACAAATGCATTGAGAAAGGGCAGATGTATAGAACCTTTCAATGAGACAGTGCTCTTTTCAATCTCTCAAAATGGAATCTCTTCGAAACACTTTTTTAGTTTTGAAAGCAACGTTATGTCAAAGCAGTTCCTTTCATCCTACCTTGCTATGTTATCCATCATCTCCTAAAATCCTACCTCAGTATCTTGGTACATCTAAGGATTTTAGATTTACTTTAATAGAATAAGGTCGATGATTGCATCTTTTTGATTGTTCAAATTTCTAATATCATATAATTGATTACGGTATTCTTTTGAGTTGGAGATTTATATCATGGGCATTGCTATAATATTATTAACTTATACTACATTATTTAATTTTTTTAGACTGGTATATTTGTTAATAAACAATTTATGTTACTTTTGTCAAACTTCTTGTCTTAGGCCGTCATCATCATCACTTTGTGATGACTATTAGAGGTTGACTAAATCAATCTTATCCCTCTATCGAACTCTATTTAAGGATATATTTACGCTTGTAAATGAATCAAACATTTATGAACAAACTTGGTGTAAGACTTGGTAAAAACTTATTTATGTTATCTTATTAATGTTTGTGGACAGGGATTGTTAACTATTCATGTGAATTATGTCCATAATCTCTCAAAACAAATAAACAAACTTGCAATATGAAATTTAAAAATGTAAAAACTTCAAATAATCAAACAAGTTTTAATTAAGAGTACAATAGCATTTAGACGAACCAAACTCAAATCAGACTCAAACCAAACTTATGCAAGGAAATAAGCTTGAACATTCATCATTTCAATAGCTTGGCGCATGGCTTGGTCTTGGTTGCCTTACTAAACAATCCTGAACAACACAAGCTTAGTTTGGCTTGGCTCATTTAAGGATCTTAAATCACTTTGATTTACATCAGTTATTGTTTTATTAGCTTCTGTCTATGCCCTTGCATTTTTTTATTGTAATTATTTAGCTTGTTGGCTATAGAATTTAATTGATTGAATGATCACATTTAAAAATGTTCATGACAGTGTAACATATTTATTTCTCATTTTATTGAGTTACACCTAATTGCTCCTAGATATTAGTATTTTTTATTTTATCTTTCCTAGTACACTCGAACATCCATCATTGTATTCTTTTCTATGCTAGAGTAACTTTTTGTATGGGTGTTATTTACTTGGATTAAGTTATTGTATGTGTTATTTAGTAACTTCTGAATACTATTTTATACGTCATACACTTCATATATGTGGCAATATGTTAAATACTTACATTGAATTTATAAAAGTCTACATTTTTCTAGGTGTGTATACCACTTGCTCATCTTCATAATTACCAAGTCTTTGTTCGTCCCAATTATTTAGAGTTGGTTAGATTGATCTTGCCTCTCTATTGAATCCATTACAAGGCTATACCACTAGTATGATTTTGATATCTTAAGCCACTTTTTATTACCTGAACCATGATAACATATTGCCTAATTTAAAACATCGGTCATTTAAACTGTTGGTTGATGCAAGGGTTGGGCAGATCACTTTCATAGTATTGTAGGGTTAACCATATTTTTCTTATTTAATCATCAACATACCATTGACATCTAAAACTGAAGTTACCTGTTTGATCCCTATCCATTTACAGTCATCAATTATGTCATAAACTTGTCTTGATGTTTCCTCTCAGAAATCAGTTTCATCGAAGAGGATAACACATTCATTCTGTTATGAGTTATAATTTTATTATGGTTTAAACCTGCAGCACTTTTTTTTTGAAATTCTTATGGGAATGGATAATGGAGAATTAAAAAGAGCCATCAAGGAGTTTGCAATTGTGATCACATCTATTTTAGAAACTGAACTGCTATTCATCTTGTCGAAGACTCAAAGAATTATGTTGATAAAGTTTGTGATTGAAGATTATTTTTATTGCATATCTGAGAAACGCTTCTCTAAACTATTCAATCAATTACATTTCAAATATACTAACGGAGACCTGCAATTTGACCGATATAAATATATATCATTGACTTTTTTGTGCTCATTTTTAACTTTCTACTGAATGCTCAAAAACACCAATGAACAAAGGCCTATATAATTATTATCCATGAGCTAATACATACTTAAAGTATGTATGTGTTGATCCTTTACTATAGTTTAAATTTTTGGGATATGGTGATCAACCTAATATGATATTTGGACACAACTACCTGTGTTCGTATCCAACAATTTATGTTTTTTAAGAAGCATTGTAGCATACTATAAGTTTGACCATGCATTGTATGCCCACACATGAAGATATAGAGAACAATATATGTTGAGCCCTCCTGACAGCTTAAATATAAAGTAAAATGACTATGTGATCCAATTGTAACTATTTCTGGAGTCAATATTGTTCAGGCAAAGTTTAAAATTGCACCATTCAAGTACACAATATTTCAAGATTAGACCACAGGTTTGTAGCAGTCAGTGCCTTGACCCATAATGGTGGTTGACTTCTCTCAACTCATGCACACAAGGTTAGCAATTGATACTAATCTGTATATCGAGTCCTTAAGAAAGCAACATGGTGTGTGATTGAGGTGATCCAATTGATAAGAACACCGATTCCTTTTTAATTTTGTTCCATGAAATACTTGTACGCTTAAATGCTATGCGTTTTTAACCTTCAATTTTTACAAATGCTCACATGAGTGCCATCCTCTATTTCAGGAGACATGGCAGGTAGGAATCGTATTCCCCGCCATCTTGTGAATGAGAGATCTCATGGTTTCCGAGACGGACCTCCACTTCGTCGACCTGTGCCTGTACATCCAGCTGAGGAAGAACTAGCTTTGAGGCATGATGAAATCCGTAGGCTTCATGCTGACAATCAGCTACTTATGGATGAAAATGTTGCTCTCAGGAGAGAGATAACTTTCGCTAAGGATGAACTCCATCAACTTAGTCAGGCTATACCCAAGCTCCGGGCCGATAAAGAACTAGAGGCGAGGGAATTGATCCAGAGGGGTCTTAAGTTGGAAGCTGATCTTCGTGCTGTTGAGCCACTCAGGGAAGAGGCTCTGCAATTAAAATCTGAAGCACAGAAGTTGGACAAATTCCGACAAGAGTTATCTGCGAAGGTTCAAACTATGCAACAAGATCTGAAACATTTGCAGGCTGAGAACCAACAAATACCTACATTACGTGCTGACATTGATGGACTTCGACAGGAATTGGTTAGAGCCAGGTCTGTGATTTCCTTATTATTATCGTCTTTTTCATTATCATTTCCCTTCCTTGGGAATCAAATATAAATACCTAAATGAGTAAATATTTAGCTTGCTAGTTACAGTTCTTGTTTATAGCAAATATCTTTTCTTGGTTATGACAGGACGGCATATGAATATGAGAAAAAAGCAAATGCTGAGCAAGTAGAACAGAGGCAAGCAATGGAGAAAAACATTGTATCCATGGCTCGGGAGGTTGAGAAGCTGAGAGTAGAGCTGGAGAAGAGAGCAAGAGGACTCGGTTAGTTGTTTGCTATTCTATTTCTATGCATTCTGCCTCATGAATGCTCATTCTCTCCTATTCTATAGGTTCTGGTGGGTATAATATGCTTAACCCAAGTGCCAACATGAGTTACCTGACTCAATATGAAGATGGCTACGGCGGAGACAAAGGTTATTATGGAGCTGCTGCCCCATGGGCACCCAACGAACCTCGCAGCTTTTCTCGTCATTGAAGGAAGTCCTACATGCCAAGAACCGAACTTCCTCTTTTCAGGTAGTACGTGGACGGCAAGCCTTGCTCTTGCATTTCACTTGTGTTTGAATGATAATTGTGTAGCTTGAATCCATCATATAGAAACAGTAAGTCCTATTGAACCCCATCTGTCTAACCTGTTATTGTGATATCGGCAGTTTCTACAGACTCTTTATGATCTAAACATGGAAATTTTCACTTTGAATGAGAGGCTTGAATGTTGAGTTTGAGTTCCTCTCTTGTTTTTCCTCTCTTGTTTTTTTTTTTTTTTGATATGATATTATTTGTCTTGTGGATTCTTTAGACTCGACCCTTTTCTTGCTAATACAAGCCAAAAGGATTTTCTTACTTTTTGATTCATGTAGTGCTTTTGGTTTGGTTGGTTTACAGAATGGATTTGATAAGGAACGAGTTAACTGTTTTTTTTTTTTTTTTTTGGAAAATTATTTTGGGTTGGAAAGATATTTTGATTGAATTTGTATTTTGGATTTATAGTAATAAATAACAATTAGTGAATAACTATTCATATTTGAAATATTATAACTAACCAATATATGTAATAATTTGTTTAACTTGTATGATTCACTTAACATATACAATAATATTGTTATATGTTAATTCACTTAATATAACTTACAAATATTATAACGAACATTTGATTTTGATCTTCTATATGTGGATAATTATTTTCAATTAAAGAAGAAATAATTATTAAATATAGGTATGAGATTTTGTATCTTTCACCAGTTTGGTTTAGCACTCAGCAGAGGTAATTTTACTAAATTTGAATTTATCAATTTAATTTTGATTACTTGATATAATGAATAATTTTTTTAAATTAATAAATAGAAATTTATTACATATTAGTACAAAATTATGCATAGTGAGTATGCACATTTTTATTATTTATTATCTAATTGTTTAATGTTTGAATTTAAAGAGATTAGACAGTGAATAATAGAGGTCCGAGTATATATATATATATACTATTTATTTGAAATGTTTTTTTTTGTTCTATTTCTACCTTTGCATTTTTATTTATTTAGATGGACATCCTTTTTCTTTTATTACTTTATTTATTTATGTTTTGCTTTACAATTTAAGAATTGAACAAATTCCTTTAGCACCTAGATTTTAAATAGACCACGTTTGTTAAGTTTTTTTTTAAATACAAATTATTTGTGAAGAAAAACATTTGGTAACAAGTTTAATGAAAATAAATGCAATCAAAATTGAGATTTTTTTTTTTGAAAAAGTCGACAAAGTAAAAAAAAAAACGAAATAAAAATTGAAGGATCCTGATCCAAACTGGCGCTTTCTATTGGTTGAGCTTTGAGCCCCACAAGGTACCCACCTTTACAGCCAGTAACAAGAAAAGGCTGGCTCATAGATGGGTAGCGAGGTAGCGAGCCGACCCGGTAAATTTTCTTTTTTCGAAATATAGGGGTGCAATCCAAATACCGATAAAATATGGGGTGCAAGTTGAAATTTCCTTTCTTATCGTCGGCTCTATCTATAAAAACGGCTCGCCTCCGCGTCTCGGCTTCTACTCTCCACGCCTTCGAAGCCGTCGCCGTTCTCTTTTTAACCCTTGCGAGAGAAGAAAGAGGAGAGGCGATCGGGGGAAATCTCAGGCAAGAAGAGATGAAGATCTTCATCAAGACTCTGAAGGGCACTAACTTCGAGATCGATGTCAAGGCCGAGGACACGGTAAACGATCTCTTCTTCTCCTTTATCTTGCCAACGCCGCCGACCCCGTCACTTTGGTCGGCGAATCAATGGATTTCTCTTTATTTTGTGTGGTATTTCTGCTTTCGCCCAACCATCTGGTGTCCCCTTCTTCTGGTTCGAACCAAATTTTGGCGATATTGGACAGTAGTGATTGGTAAAGATCATTTCGTTGGAGAAGTTGAGGTTTTTTTTTGTTGTTTTGCTTATTTTCTTTGGATAATTGCAAGGTTCCCCAACGGATCCAATTTAGACTATTTTAGGGTTTTGCGCACTGCAGACTGATTTGCTGATTTATCAATTGGGTTATTTGTGTAGCTGTGTTTACTACAATATAATCCTTTTAATAAAGTTGATAAACTAGGTAACTTTCTTGTATCTATGATGTATTTGAGCTAAAGATACATGGATTGAAGGACTGGTAATAAGTATTGTAATCGTCAGTTTGATGCCTGTGATGAGACTTTATTTGGGTGAGAAGATGGTAGGGTCAAAGCCGTATGCGGTGTAGTCCTGGCGAATTATATTGACTTGTTCATTTAGGGAATATAGGTGTTAAAAAATTTATATGGTGTTAGAAACTTCATCCTAACTTTTATTTTGTTTCAAAAACAAATAAGGTTTTTCTCAAACTTAAAAATTCATTTTGTCCTTTTGGAAGTTATTACCTGCTAATAGTACTCTATGTTTGTACATGCTAGCAATCTTGTCGTTGATCTGCAATCAATATGTTAGATATTAGGAGTAAGATTCTCAGGAAAAAAACCTGATTGTCAAATCAGGATAATTTCTTAAATTCTTAAATTTGTACCATTACAAAATCATAACTGGTATGTTGATTTGTTGTAGGTGGCCCTTTTAGCCATGCAGATTGATTATTCTGAAATTTGATTCAATAACTTTCAAGTTATCATGTAGCCATGATAGAATAGTTTATGCAGAGTAAGCATCAAGTGGCATACTCACTTTCACTGTTGTCCTATGGTTGTCTTTCAGGTTGCTGAGGTAAAAAAATTTATTGAGACATCTCAAGGGAAAGCTGTTTACCCAGCTGAGCAGCAAATGCTTATACATCAAGGGAAAATCCTTAAAGACAATACTACTTTGGATGAGAATAAAGTTGCTGAAAATAGTTTTATTGTGATTATGCTCAGTAAGGTAGAAAATGAATCTTATCTTATTCTAATATTCTTCTGTCCTTGGTATCTTCTGAAATTTTATGCTTATTGAATAGGGTCGTAATCATGATTTATTAGCATGCACTTAATTTTCTAAAATTGAGGTATATAAGAAAACTTACTTAGTAAATGAATATTATGTCTTTCCATCTCTTATACACGTGCATACACTCTAGGATGACAACACAGCTAATGAAAGTTGATAATCTTTTTTTTAATAATTTTTCAACCACAATTTATTGTATTATTGCTGCAATGTAGTAGAAAAGTATGCTGATAATAGTTCAACATAATATATTTTTACAGAATTAATTTTGTAACGTTTTTGTTTTCTTAATTGATTGTGTTACTACTTTTCCATGTACTTTTGGATTAATACAATGACAATACGTGATTAATTTATCAATATCTACATTATTTAATGCATGCTTAATTTGAAACACTTCCGATGGATCTTATACCTTTTCAAACAGTTTTTGTTACAAAAAATTGTTCACTTTGGTCAACCTCCAATCGACCATTAATTTCAATTAAATTATCTCCAGAGTTTTTAAATTGGCAAGTGATATTGTGATTGGCATTACCTATAACGTCAAAAGATGTTTCTTATACCTGTTATCACATTAAGATTTAATACATATGGAAAATTTAAGCTGAATTTGAGTTGCTTATGAGAATTTCTTATCCTTGCCAGGCAAAGCCTTCTTCTAGTGGAGCGTCATCCACCACGAAAGCCCCTACTAGTCAGGTAATTCTCATTGTATTTACTCTTTTATCAGTCATTTGGGCTTGATGTTTGATGAAGTTAATCCACTATGACAAAAGACGCTAGTTATAGATGATATACATATTTTTTTATAAAGTTGTTTTCAAACATGATGCATGATAACAATTAACTCTGCATCTCATTTTTTTCTTGAATAATTGCAATGTTTAAGTTTTAGTTTTCACTTCCACATGAGAACAATTAAACATGAAAAAATGTCTAAGTTCTAGCTTTCACTTCCACATGAGAACAATTAAATGTGGAGGATGTAATTCATTGAGGTCTTAGTTAGACTCCCACTATCCTTTTAATACTTTTTTTTAATCTCTGCCTACTTTCCAGATTCATGAATAGTAGAATTTTACTGTTCTGATAAGCACACCTTTGTATTATGATTTCTCCATAACAGTGAAGACTGATTGAGATTTATCTATAGATTGTACAAGATCACAAAACTATCTAGCGTTTTACACTGAAGGTTTTATTTATAAAAACTTAACTAATTTACATGTTAAATTACGTTTTGTGGAACTCAATGGAGGGAATGTGGGGATAACATTCATGTAGCTGACCTAATAGTCGAGGCTAAGATGATCTGATTATGATGGATGGCGACGATGATAATGAATAAAATGCTGAGATTTGGGAGGATTATTATTTATTTGTTTGTGCTTAATGATTGTGTACAGGAGCGAAAGTAATATTTTGTTCCTTCGAAACAGTTTCTTAATTCTCTTTTCTGTGTAGGCTCCTGTTGCTTCAGTGCCTGCTGTATCTCCATCTCAAACATCTGAAACCACATTACCTCTGTATGTTTATCATATGCAAATAGTGGATAGCTATTTGAACAAACTAATTTTGTTTGCTAAAATTTTGTTGCTTTGTATCACTATGCAGGACATCTGCAAGTTTGCCAGTTCAAATTAATGAAACTACACCCGCATCAGTACCAGCACCGGTTACCATTGTGCCGTAAGTTCTATCAATTTTCTAGGGAATTTTAATTTTTATTTGGGTAATGATTCTAAGTAAATATTTTATTTTATTTTTCAT
>JBAMHZ010423614.1:0-11403 GCA_037177395.1 Alpinia galanga | reverse complement strand
CCTGAAGAGATATTAAATAATGTTTTTTTTAGAGAAAAATCATCGGTACGAATTATAGGTCTTTGAGCGAGCTTCAATTTGGTAAGTTGTGCATTTCATGACTCCATCTGAGTTAAAAGTTATGGATGTTTTATTTCTAACTACTCCCTTAGAGGTTAGTCCGGTTGAAGTGCCTCATAGCTCTGATATCAATTGTTGGATCGAATTGAATGCTAGAGGGGGGTGAATAGCGTAAACCTTTTATCCTTTTTTTTTTCATATTCGTATTGTAAAACTTGTAGTAATATGCAGTGGAAAAAGAAATAGACACAATCGTTTTTTACTTGGTTCATAGTCGAAAGGCTACTAATCTAATGCCCGTTATCCGAGTTCGCTATCGGTGGGCAAATACTAAATATCTCTTTCTTGTTGGTGATAAAAGATTCGTTTCTTACAAATAATAAGGAACGGTAATAACCTTACAGTCCTTTTAAAGATAAGTGCAAAAGAAACGATATAAAATACAAATGAGTATACTGACGTTGAGATGAAGAATGCAACACACAATTGGAGTTGTAGCACTACGAAACTGAGGTTGGATATCGAAATGAGAGATGAGCACACGAGCACTTAGAATTGAATTTTTGGGCTCTCTATTCGATACTTTTTTTATAGACTTTTCCAGGCGCCTAGACTGGTCAGGCGTCTCCAGCTTAGTCCATATTAGATCCATCTTGGCCGCGCTTTATAGGGTTCCAGATGCGAATATTGACGTGACCTCCTCTAGTTCAACTCTGATCCCACTTCGACCGATGAAGGTTATCCCAAGTCCAATCGCCTAAACCAAGTACAATCGCTTGGATCCGTCCAGTCGCCTGGACTGTACTTGCATCATAGAGTTAGCACAACATTAAAGAGTAGTAACTTTGAATCTTTACCTGTTTGAGTTCTGCAAACTTAACACACTATATTATATCACAATATGAATTAACTTTGAATTTTTACCATTATCAAAACACAGATTCGATTATCTGGTGCCCCCTGTACCAACAAAATTTTGATTCCTAATCGTAGCTTGTTGTACTTGTAGAATTGGTCGCATTATTGCAGGAGATTGAATAACTTGAAACCTTAAAATGAAAACGAATCAATTGCTCTGGTATGTATTATCGGTAGATAGGCTCACCCCTTCCAAAAGTTGAAACCTTGGGCTGAATTCTCCTTGAATTCAGCATCTCGAAGTCGGAATCCTAGGCCGTATTCTCTTAGAAGTCAGCACCCTAGGTTGACTTATCCTAGAAATCAACACTAACCCCACCCTTTCAGTAGATCAGATTCTTCCATAAGTCGGCACCATAGATCGACTTCCCAGAATCCGGCTTGACAAACCGACTTCTCCCAGATGTCTACCTCACTCCATAGTTCAATAGGATGACCACCCTCTTAGAAGCTGGTCTCTCAAGTTGAACCCCTCAATGGTCAGTTTGAGCAATGGGCCATGCCCCCTACCCCATGTTTTCAAGACCCAAAAAGTAGGTGGGCCATGGGTCCTGGACCAAAGAGAGATTATCTAAATTAATAACACTATGCAGCTGCTAAGTAGGGAAAAAGGGTCCTAGAGAACTAGCTTTCGAAGGAATCAGACAAAATCCCTACAGAAATCGTTATTATCCTCCAGAACTTGATATTGTTTTCTAGGAGACTGTTCCCTGAAGATTTTTGAGGAAGAATGATCTTATTTCTCATTTTTTCTATCGAGAATAATACATTCTAATATATGAATGATTTATGGTTGAACATAGTAACAAATTCCTAAAACAAGTAAATTACCATTAATTATGATCCTAAACTTAAGCTATTCCATATAGGAAAATCTAGATTATAGGATAAAATCCTGATTATCCAATATAAGAAAATCATATTACAAGATAAAATTTAGATTATCCAATCTAGAAAAATCTAAATTGTAGGATAAAATCCAGATTATCCAATATAGGAAAATGCATAGTATAGGATAAAATCCAGATTATCCAATATTGGAAAATGCAGATTATAGGATAAAATCTAGATTTAGGGAAATTCAGATTTAATTCTAAATAGGCTAACTTTGAGGAAAATTCAACACTCCCCTCCAAGTTGGATTGTACATATTGTACATGACCAACTTCTTATATAATTCCTCAAAGTTAGGTCCTAACAGCACCTTTGTTAAGATGTCTATGTGTTGCTCTCGTATAGGAATGTAGATCAATTGCAATTTCGAGTTCTTAATCTTCTTATTTAAGAAATGTCGATCGATCTCCACATTTTTTGTTCTATCATGATGAACTGGATCCTTTGTGATGCTAATAGTAGCTTGATTATCACACTTCAGCTTCATAAGTTTCTCAAACTCTATCCCTAACTCGGTCATAACTCGCCCAATCTATATTCCTTCAAAAATGGCTACGACCAAGGCTCTTAGTTCTTCCTTGACACTACTTCTGGAAATCACAGATTGTTTATTACTTCTCCATTTTACAAGGCTACCCGAGATGAATGAGCAATACCTTATAGTTGACCTCCTATCTACCTGGTTTCTTGCCCAGTTTGCATTGGAGTATTGAACTAGATCTCTACATTCATTCTTATTAAATTGTAACCCTTTTTCAGGAGTCATCTTTAGATACCTGAGAATTCGATACACAACTTTCATGTGCTCTTTTGTTGGATGATTCATAAATTGACTTACGACACTCACTGAAAAACCAATGATAAGTTGAGAATGGGCTAGATAAATGAGCCTTCCCGCTAGGCGTTGATATCTTCCATTGTCTACTGGAACCCCATCCTCTTCATGTCCTAACTTCTTTTTAAATTTTATAGGGATGCTTGCAGGTTTACATAATACTGGTCTCTTTGAGTAAATCTAGGATGTAATTTCACTTATAGTTAAATATTTTCCTTCTTGATCAAGCCACTTCCATACCCAAACATTACCATAGAGGACCAAGTTCTTTTACTTCAAATTATTTTACCAAAGATCGCTGAATCTTCAATAATTCTTCCTCGTTATCTCCAATTAGAATGATGCCATCTACCAAGACAATGAGGATGGGTAGTTTATTCCTTAAAGAGCACTTCACAAAGAGTATGGTCAGCTTGACCGTTAACAAATCCATGTTCTTTTACTGACTGTGAGAATCTGCCAAACCACACACGTGGAGATTATTTAATTCCATACAGAGACTTTAATAACTTGGCACACTTTATTGTCGCAATTGCTTATTTATAGATCTGAAGGAATCTCTAGACTTCCTTTTCAAGATCTTCATTAAGAATAACATTCTTTATATCAAGCTGATGAAGTGGCCAATCCAGATTTACTGCTAATGAGAGGAGTATTCAAACGGTGTTGAGCTTCGCAATAGGAGTAAATGTCTCCCGGTAATTAACACCATAGGATTGAGTAAAGCCCCTTGCTACTAATCAGGCCTTGACCTGTCAATGCTCCCATCTACCTTTTATTTCACAGTAAAGAGCCATTTACAACACTCAATTGTCTTTCCTAGTGGGAGTTTAGTAATAATCCATGTTCCATTTTTTTCGTAAGGCCATAATCTCCTCTTGTTTCAATTTGGGTGATTTAGAGCCTCTTGAATATTTGCTGGAATTTGAATGTTATCCATCCTTAAAATAAATGCTCGATAGGACTGAGAAAGACCTACATATAATATAAAGTTCTTGATTAGATGTTGAGCATAGATTTGGAGTACCTTTCCTTTAGGCAATAGGTAATTAAGTCCAGTTCAGGTTCTTAGACATGTGCGAGGTGTGCCAAATTCTCAATCTTCTCTTGAGTTTGCTATTTCTTCCTTGTAAGTACTTGAAGTTCTCTAGAAACTGACAATGGATTAGATAGACTTGATGAAGTAATATTTGTTGAGAACCAGTGAGGTTTAGGGTGAGGTTTAGATAACGACTTAGATGAAGTAAGATCAAGTTGATGGACTGGAGAGTGACAAATTTTCTAGATTAGGTTCACTTACTGGACTTAGTGACATTTTATGGCTGTTTATTTGGGTTGATTTCTGGTTGTTCTAGTAGTAAGGAATGCCAACTCCAAAACTGAATTTCTCATTGATTCTCTCCTTGAATTTCGAGTTTGGAGAAATAAGGATTATGTTCATAGAATGTCACATCCATTGTTTTAAATTTTTTCCGTGTTTTAGGACAAATACACTAGTATTCTTTTTTTATCTGTAGAGTAACCTATAAATATACATTTTGTGAATCTTGGATCAAGTTTACTCCTATTTTGAAGATATACTTGAACAAAATGTAGAACACCCAAAATTTTTGAAAGGAACATCAGAGGAAAGAACTCGAGCATGAGGAAAAACTTTAATGAGGACTTGACATGGTGTTTCAAATTTTAGAACACGAGATATGTAGAAGTAAGAATGGCCCCCCCTAAAGATATTTTAGAACACTTGTAAAAAATATAAGGGATTGAGCTACTTCCAACAATTGATTTTTCCTCTTCATCATTTCATTTTGTTGGGGTGTATTAGCACATAAACTTACCTGGACAATTACTTGTCTAGATAAGCATTCACCTAGAAATGGATTGAAATACTCCCTATCATTGTTAGACTTTAGAATTTGAATTTTGGTATTAAATTGTGTTTGGACCATGGAATTGAATGCTTTGAATCTTTTATCAACCTCTTACTTTTCTTTTATAAGGAAAACCCAAACGAATCTTATATGATCATCCACAAATGTCACAAACCATTGAGCCCTTTTAATATTTTTTATTTGAGAGGGTCCCTAAATATCACTGTGAATCAATGCAAATGGTTTTGATGGACAATAGGACACTTGGATAGATAGGACGTACGTGTTTAGCAAGTTCACAACTTTCACATTTAAATAAATTTGAATTTTTATTGACAAATAAGTGAGGGAACAACTTTTCAAGAAACATAAAGTTTGGATGACCTAACTGATAGTGCCATAATATAACTTCACTATCTTTATTGATACTTGAATTAAAGATACACTTAGAACTCAAATACGAAACTGATTTTCCCTTAGCAAAATCACTACTCACCACTAAGACTTCCCTAGGTTGAGGTGTCTTAAAAAGATAAAAGTCCAAAGCACATCCCACAATTGCCAATCCTCTTCTTTGGACCTAATTCCTTAAAAACACACATTTGGAAGAAATTTAGTAGATCAGTTGTGATCACGAGTCAACTTACTGATGGATATTAAATTGCACTCAAGTTTAGGGATGTGTAGCATGAATTTGAGAGTAATTTCAGGTGAAAGTTGAATTGATCTACTGCCAGCCACCTTGGATAGAGAACCATTAGCAATGCGCATAGTAAGATTGGTGTGACACGATTGATAATCATGAATGAAGGACTCATCTCCATCATATGTTCTGATGCCCCCAAGTCAATAATCTAATTTTTTGAACATTTAGCCCACACTAAGAATGCAGAATGTGAGTTGCCAGCTTATGCATGATTCTGGTGATGAGGAGAGATATTTTGAGTTTCTAGAATTTGAGAGAGTAGATATTTGATTGGAATGAGAAGATACTTCAGTGGTAGAGCTGGATTTTTCGGTTGTTATATCATACTTGACCATGGAGGATGGCTAGGAATGGAGGCTAGGGTTTTTTAGAGAACCTTGCTTTCATACCATGAAGATTTTTGAGGAAGAATGATCTTATTTGTCATTGCTTCTATTGGAGAATAATACATCTAAATGTATACATGATTTACATTGCTGAACATAGTAACAAATTCCTAAAACAAGGAAATTACCATTAATTATCATTCTAAAGTTAAGGTATTCCATATAGGAAAATCTAGATTATAGAATAAAATGTAGATTATCCAATATAGAAAAATTCCAGATTATCCAATATAGGAAAATCTAGATTACAAGATAAAGTTCATATTTAGGAAAATCCAGATTTAAATCTAAATAGGCTATTTTTGAGGAAATTCAACATTCCCTTATCCATCTTCGACAGAGAAGGGGCATGGGAAAAAACTAGACTCTACAACATTACTGTTTTGACATCGATGAAGTGGCAATTTTATACTGCATCAAATTGTTTATGCATTTCTTTTTTACCTTTGGAGGCCCCCTTTGGTTTAAACTAATTTCTTGATCTTATTGGTTCCTTTCACTGTCTTCTTATTATGTGGATTTTTGTTGTGGTAGTGACCTTTTTTGTTGCATGTAACACAAAATATGTGGTTTTTAACTTAGCTACATGGAGTGGCTTTATTGAATTTATAACATGTCAAAATCATGACTTCCCGTAGGGAGTTTAGGCACAGATTCCTTCATTTATAACTTATAGGGCTAAGAGAACACACTTGCCCCTCAATAAGCTCTACTATGTTACAATATACAAGGTTTTTCTTTTGATGTGCTCTATTCATCAAAATGATATAACATGTTTGTTATGAAGCCAAAACCATTTTAGGTGTATACATTTTATAGAAAAAAATCGAGATTACTTGATTATACTAAAGAAACATTTTAATTAATGTGCTATTAATATTTTTAACAATAAAAATTAGGGTGTGTGATGCATTTGCAGGGTACTCAGTGTCTCGATCCACTTAAGTTGACTTTGGGCACCTAATAATTGCGTACGAGTTGTGTTTTTTTATAGATAGCCTTAAGTTCGCAAATATCCTTACGTGATTAGGGTGCATGCAGGTTTTGATTTTGATCATCATTTATCATATTTGGATAGGATCTATTTTACTTAATATTGCATGAAAATTGAAATTGCATAATTTTGAATAGAGGGATAAAATGAATCTAGTTTTCTCTAAATGTTCCAACTAACATATTTTGATTCTAACTTGCAATTTTAAGAAATACACTCTTAGGACAACTTGTTAGTCACTTTTAAACATTGTCAATGATTCAACTTTTCTAAGGTAGTGTTTATGATCTCTTTCCTCAAAAACAAGGTTTAAATGATCATTCCATGCATAAATTTCTGTCCACTTCTGAAATAGTAAGGTTTCACTGCTATTATGCTGACGCTTGGAAGACTTTTAGTGTGTTGCTGAGATGAATTTTGATAAGTTTTATTCTTTTATTTATTCATTTTTATTTATATTTTCTACTTTTAATAATAATAATATTAATACATCAATTTGATTGTTGAATCAACATCACTTGTGTTTGTACGATATGATATTTGACATGGCAGTACCGGACTACAATTGCCTTATAGTTGGTTAGTTGGGTTTTGGTAATTTACTCAAGTGGTATATTTCAACTGCACCACATGATACAATACAAGACTTCAAACCATGCTTTGACTTGACAATCTTCCTTAGTGTACTCATGGCAATGTCTTTTTTTTCCTTTAAATATCATCGATTGATTTCCACAACTGTCAAATTTAGTTGTTCTCATTTCATGTTGTGAATATGTGGCACCTTTATTGTTTGCCAGAATGATTGCTTGATCAGAGTCATTTATCTTACTTGATGGACACTTTTTCTTCAAGCCCATGGAACCTTTGAAACCCACCAACTTGGTCAATATTGCCAATGAATTGAAGTACTTACACTTCTTGATTTGTTGTGTTTATCCATGTAATAATTTTCACCTTTAGAATGGGCATCTTTGCAACCTTCACCTTCTTGGGTGTCTCATGTTTACATGTAATTCCTAGTGATTTTATCCGTGCCAAAGTTTCAGTGTATGACCAGAACTATATGGTTTCAGTATCGTATCATACCGTATCGATAGAGTTTCAATATTTTTTTAAATATAAAATATATTAATTAAAAAATATTATTATCAATTTTTTGATTATTATACATTTTTATTATTAGGTTGAACTAATATTTTTAAAATTTAAGAATGAGTAAAAGTCAGTTTATGATTACACAAAGTCTACACATGATGATTATTATCAAGTTGATTTAAATTAAATTGAAATTTTAATTTATTTTAATTAGTTTAAATTAAACTAAATTTATATTTATTATAATTTAATTTAAATCATAGTAGTATTTAGGAATTATATTATATTTAATTTTTGTTATCTTTTTTTAGCAATATGTCTCTTCTATTTTTTATATTTTTAAAAAGGTTATTTGTCTTTGAGAAGCTTTTTTAAAATTTTTTTGTAATTATTTATGTGAAAGATGAAAGCAAGAAAATATTTTTTCCCCATATGTTTAAAAACGAAAAGAATAATAAAAAAATAATTAAAAGAGAAAGAGAATGAATTAAGGAAGAAAAAGAAGAAAAGAATAATAAAAGAAATTAATAAAAGAAGTGAAAAAATTCACAGTATAATTTTTTTCTATATTTTTAAGGAAAAAGAAAAAATAACAAAAGAAATTAATAAAGAAAGAAAGAGAAAGAATTAAGGGAAAAAGGAAAAAAAGAATAATAAAAGAAATTAATAAAAGGAGAAAGTGAAAGAAGTAATAAATTTTTTTCCGTAGAAATAATAAAAGAAATTAATAAAGAGAGAAAAAGAATTAATAGAAAAAAAAGGAATAAGAAAAAAAAGTAATAAAGGGAGAAAACATTATGATTTAAGGTTTTAGAATTTATAAAAAAGCAAAAATAGAAAAAGAAAAAAAAGCCTCACATGGGATTAGTCGCGACCGTGGGGCCTCCCATGGCCTCGTGTGACTTTGTCGATCATTCGTGCCTTACCGATCAACAGGCAGAACAAAATTTTTCACCTATGCCAACTAGTGTGATATGATATTTTAAACCATGGTCCATGCTTTAAAATATTGTGATGTATCGGTCGACACAGAAGAAAAATTTCGTTCATTCTACCAATGGCACGACACGGACGCTGGCACACAGTCGAGGCCTCGCAATTCGGTGCGAGGCTTAGTTTTTCTATTCTTTATTTTTTATAAATTTTAAACCCGAATTCCTAAATTTTTCCTTCTCTGTTTTTCCCCCTTTATTAATTTTTTAATTATTCCTATCTTTTTCTCTCTTTATTAATTTCTTTTTTTTTTAATTTTTTAATTCTTTCACTTTCTCCCTTTATTAATTTCTTTTATTATTCCTTTATTCTTTTATCCCTTATTTTTTTCTCTTTCTTTCTTTATTAATTTCTTTTCTTATTTTAACGTAAAGATATAAAAAAAATTATACTATGAATTTTTTCACTTTCTCCTTTTATTAATTTGTTTTGTTATTCCTTTTTTTCTTTTCCTCCTTAATTCTTTCCCTTTCTCTTTTAATTAATTTTTCTGTTAATTTTTTCCTTAAACACTTGGAAAAAACTTTGAATTTTTTTCTTCATTAATTTCTCTCTTTTTCATCTTTCACTTGGATAATTACAAAAATTAAAAAAAAAACTCTTCGAAGAAAAATTATCTTTTTAAAAATACTAAAAATAGATAATATATATTACTAGAAAAACTATAACAACAATCAAGCTTGATTCCACTAGGTGAGGTTGACTATATAAATCATCCTATATCACCTATTATATCATCATTTATATTTAAATAAATTTTATCTTGTTTTATCGTTGTTAACCAAGTCCTTTTTGGTCTTTCCTCATTCTTGTTTGATTTGCATATTTGTAATAGTTCACATCGCCTAACTGGAGCATTTATCGGTCGTTTAAGTACATGTTCGTACCATCTTAAACGCATCTTTTGGAGTTCTCTCAATAGGTGCAATTTCAACTTTTGCTCTGATATTCTTATTTCTTATTTTATTCATCCTTGTGTGTCCACACGTCTACCTTAACATCTTTATCTCTGCAACTCTTATCTTCTGGTCATGTGCTTGAGTCATAGTCCAACATTTAGTTCTATATAACATAGTAGATCTAACTGTCGTTTTGTAAAACTTCCTTTTAAGTTTTAAAAGTATTTTACTATCACAAAGAACACCAGATACTCTCCTTTATTTCAATCATCTTGCTTGTATTCTATGTAAAACATCTTTCAATCCCTCCATCTTTTTGCAAAAATGATCTTAAATATTTAAAGCATTTAGTTATAAACAATTCATTATCTCTTAATTTAATAATTGTTTCATTGTATCTAATATTGCTAAATTTAAATTCCTATATTCTGTTTTTACTCTACTAAGTATAAGACCTTTTACTTCTAATATTTCTTTCCAAAATTCAAGTTTAGTATTTACTTCATTACATGCCTCATCTACCTAAACAATATCATCTGCAAATAATATATACCATAATACTGTGTTTTGGATGTATCTAGTGAGTTTATCCATAAATAGTATAAAAAGATAGAGATTTAAGGCTGATTCTTAATATAGCTCTATCTTTATGGGAAAAAGTTCGATTAATCCTCTCAGATTTATCATTGCGTCTTTATAAATGTCGTTAATTATTTTAATATATGCTACATTAATATTTTTTTCTTCTAGAATTCTCAACATAATTTCCTTTGAGATTCTATCATAAACTTTTTCAAAGTTAATAAATACCATGTGTAAGTCTTTCTTTTGTTCCCGATATTTTCAATTAGTTGTTTAAGAAGATGTATGACTTCTATTGTTAACCTTTTCGGCATAAATTCGAATTGATTTTTGGTCACCGTGATCTCCTTAGTTTTTTTTTTCTATTACTTTTTTTCATAGTTTCATGACATGACTCATTAGTTTAATACTTATATAATTTGTACAATTTTGTATGTTTCTTTTGTTTTTATATAAAAGAGCTAGAAAACTTATCCTCTACTAATCAGATATTTTTTTTAGTTTTCAATATTAATTGAATATTTTTGTAGGCCATTCAATACCTTACTTTTCTATGCACTTCCATACCTCAATTGGAATATCATATGGTTCAATCATTTTTTCATTTTGCATCCTATTTAAAGTTTGTTCTACTTCTAAAAGTTGAATTCTAGGATAAAAATTTAAATTTCTATTCTACTTTAATCCATTTAAATTACCTAAGTTAAATTGATCACTTAAATCTTTATAAAAAAATTGATGAAAATACATCTTCGATTGCTCTTTTATTTTCTCATTGTCCAATAGTACTCTATTGCATTCATTTTTAATACATCTTATTTGAGTAAGATGTCTATTCTCTCTCTCTAACTTTAGCTATTGTATAAATATGTTTTTTCCCCTTCTTTTGTATTCATTTGTCGATATAAGCGTTCAAAAGTTTTATTTTTAACTTCACTTACTACTTTTTTTTTTGCCTCTTGTTTGCCTATTGTATGCTTTTTAAAAAGTTTTTCTTGTTCTTTAAAGTGCATAATACCTTATAGGATTTTTATTTTTTTCTTCAATTTTTCCAATACTTTCTCATTCCACCACTAAAATTATTTACTTGGTGATGCACATCTTTGTGACTCACTTAGTAAATCTTTGGCTACTATTTTTAACTTTAATATTATGTTATCCCATATT
>JBAMHZ010423604.1:0-11403 GCA_037177395.1 Alpinia galanga | reverse complement strand
TATAAATATTTTTTAAATAAATAAACAAACTTTCAAAATAAACAAATAAGCTCACTAACCAATCAAATAAAACATTAAAACTTTAAATAAACAAATAAACAAGCTTGATAGCGTTTAAACAAGCCAAGCTTTAAAAAGTATGAATCAAGCTTAATTAGAAGTTCGATACCAATTAAACAAGCCAAGTTCAAACCAAGCTCAAGCTCAAAAAAAGAAGCCAAGCCAAGCTTGAACAATAGTTTCAAAAGCTTAGTTATTTTTAGGCTCGGTTTGGTTATCTTATCAAACAATCTTGAATACTATAAAGTTTGGCTTGGCTTGGCTTGGCTCGTTTAACATACCATGGTAATCTTGGTTATTTGAGGTCATTCCCCTGGATCACTTCAATAAATTTTATGAAAGGTTTTATCACTGATAACATTCATTTCTCTTAAATCGCCTTCAATCATGTTAGCAGAATTTCTTTGGTCCCTTTTTACTTTTCTTTCAACTAGACTAGATTTAAATGTTACATAGTTCCTCTCCTGTATCTTTGCTTGAATTTAGTTTCCATACTTTATGAAATTATTGATGGGTTTGCCAAAGATTTCTTTTAGGCCCTTCAGAATTTTCATTTTTTGCTCATTATGCAAGTACAGATCATTTTGTCGCAAAACATTTCCACTTCACAAGGAATTAGGACACTTCTGTAAGCACCCTTTGATAATTCATATTTGACTTTTGCAAAATAACATTAAAAAACTAATTTTTCATTTCCTCATGCTACTAAACACCTAAACAGCGGATGTCTTCATAAAGCTTCATTCTCTTAAGATATTTTCTTATGGTACAGACTAGTCTTTACTGCTTTATTTGTGAATTATAAACCTGTTGAACGTACAGGAATCTATCCAGAGATTGCAGCAGCCAAACACGAGTACTGGTCATCATTTGCTCCTATACCTCTTGAAGTTGTCACCTCTGCAGGTCAAAAAGCAAAGGATGAGTTGTGGAGCAATTGTAATGACAAGATATTATAACCACCTGAATACTGTATAGAATTGTCCACATTGACCAATATCATTTATATTTGCTTTTGTGTAGCTTTTAATGACTCTGAGAAGAAAAATAAACTGGGTCGTGCTACAAATGATGCAATGGCTGAAGGCAACGTAGAAAGCATGCTAGCAGTAGAAAAAGGTCTAAGAGAACTTGCATCTCTAAAGGTCTTATTTCACCTTGAGTCAATTAATTTCATTTTCTTTTCTTTTTTTCTTTTAGGAGTGCTTGAGGACTAATTTCGTTATTTTGCATGTGAATCCAGTATTGGTTTCATAATTTTCATTTATATTCATCCTCATGGACTTATGTATGATTTGTGGATAATCAATTTTTAGGTTGAGGATGCTGTCATTCTTGCACTTGCTGAGCATCGGCGTCCTAATTTACATCGGCAACTAACACCAGGTTTGTTTATGCACATTTTGCACGAGTGTTGCTTCAATGGTAGATTTAACTTTGCACATATCTTGTTAGATTTGCTTGCAAATTCTGTTGCCCTTTTTATGTTTTTTCAAGCTAAATGTAGATGAGAAATCTGTTCTTTGATTTGTAATGTGAAAATGTATAGAAGGAATCCCTTCATTTTCAGATTTGATACTATTTTCCATAATTGCCATGAAAAAAATTTCTTGTTTAAGTGGAGTACATTTGTGCATGCATTTTCTACCCATAGCACCTCCAGTGCCTGCTTGTACCATCACTCTTGGTTGTTAATACCATCTAGTATTCATGATACACTTCTAGAAAATATCCTTTTTCTTCATGGCTAAGACATTTTTTTCCTTTTCTACGTACAGATTTTAAATCACGAGGCGATCCTAAATTCATGGAAGCATTTGGTAGGTTTTAAGTTCTATTGTATATGCAAATGATTTGGAATTTGGACAATAGTACCATTAAAATGTTTTTGTCTTTTTGGAGTTTTATAGGACAAATGTCTTGAAGAATCCCTTTTGTTCTAAAACATAGCTTTATTTTTATAATTCAAGGGGTGAAATTCCAAATTTATTCCTGAAACAACATTAGGATCATGTAAAACAATGATAAAATGTTATACAAATCATGTAGAACAAGAACGAAACTGTTCTAGGGATAATTTGGTAGTTTGGTTTTATCTGGGCATTTATATTGGGTTCTTGAAAATGGGGGTCTTATTTTAGTATTTTGAGACAAAAGGGCCTGATTTAAGCATTTCTCCAGTTTCATTTGTGATTATTTGAGCAATTTATGTACAATTAGTTTGCTGTAGAAGTTGTATAATTTTGATCGAAGTTCACTTATACATGTTATTTATTCTTTATGCACTTTGCCTACTTTAATTTGTTGGTATACATGGTAAGATTGCTGTCTTTCTCAACAGAGCTAAGCCAAGAAGAGATGGAAGATGTCTTGTTTAAGCAGGTTAATTCATCAACTTCTCATTTATTTTTTTAGCATTCATTTTCAGTGATAACTTTGTATTTTAACTTCATTTTTTGTTACCAGGGCCACTGTTTATTAGAATTTTTGTTGTTCTCGTTTGTTATTATTGTTGTTTAACCAGTGGTATTTTCTAACTAATTGCAGTCATGGCTCACATACTTCTGGCGAAGAGCAAAAACCCACAGTGTAGAAGAAGGTATAGCAGAGGACCGGCTGCAATTTTGGATAGATCGCATGGGCCAATCACCAACTTCTCATGACGTTGTTGATGGTACAATTCCACAGGAGCTGTTTCTTTTCAGTTAAAAAGTACACGTATAGTCTTTGGGCTTATTGCATCAAACATAACCAAGCAAATTTAATTACACCAACAGAGTAGGCTAGATGCCATGGAGTTTAGTTTGGAGATTGTTATTACTGGTGCAACACTTTTCATTGAATATCCATGTCTAAAAAAATTTAGGAAAATATTACCTTAGGATCCGCAAAGGAGAACTATTACACCACATCATACATAACAGTCAATAATTAAATATCCCTTTTGCTGGTATACAGGTAAACATAAAATAGAAAGAACCCGCCCATAAAAAATGGACACCAAGAGAGAAAAAATTAATGTTTTATCCCCGAATTATTACAACAAGAAAAAGTCAAACATGATTAGTATACTTCACATGGAATGGAACTATCTGAAACAGAAGTAGTTAGTTCTAATAACTCCTAGTTCTAGACAACACATCATTATCATCTGAATTTGATAATCCTTTGAAGGTTCTTATTCAACTTACATGCTTGCTACTTTTCTTCTTCCTCCTTTCTTGTCCAGTGGAACGAGCATTAATAGAGCTGAAGAAACTGGGCATTGAGCAGCAGCTATGGGAAGCATGTCGTAGGGAGATTGATGTCCATCAAAAGCCACCAGCTGATGCCGAAGAAAACTGGTAGCTTGTGAAAAATAATTACATACTTTTATCTAATTCATTGCATGATTGTTTTTCTCGTTCCATCGGCTCGCTGAAATTGATAGTAGATGCCATGCTGCCTTTTAGTACTTCAAACTGCATCAAGATATCTATCTTTCGGACTTCACAGTATGCGACTGTGTACACAGCATGCTTATATGGTTGTCTGCTTTCCATACAATGTATATGTAAACGAACAGTATGCAACTTGTAAATGTGTAATTTCTTTTGTAAAATGGGGTCCCATCTTTGACCGTGTTGTATGTAAAGCATTTGATTTCAGAGGCATGGTATAATCCTTCTGCTGAATGAATGTACACGCGTGTCATCTCTCTCCGCGCGTTTCAGTATATTGCATTAGTGCAGGTCAAGCTAGGGCGATAAAGGGTAGAGCACTGTATAAAGCTTGTTTATGCCTTGCTTGAGCTGAATTCAATGTAGTTGAGCTTATTATTCTGCATTCAAGCAAGTTTATCAAAAGTTTACTAAGCTCAAATGGTACTTGAGTTTTTATCAAGGTTATCTAGTGACGCGATTGTCCTTGTAAGTCAATTAAACTTGATCAGCAATATGGTATAATTTAATATAATTAGAATTCGTATAATTTAATATAATTAGAATAATAAACTTATATTATTTAAAATGATTAAGAATTGTAAAATTTATAGAATAAAAATAATAATAAACACAAATAATATGTGGGCATGTATTGTATTCTTGACATCTTCGAATATAAAATAAAATAAAATGGTGGATTCATATTTTTCTTGGTGCTGTTGGACCTTGGTTCTTTTAGCATACTGATATCTTAACTGAAAGAAACAGCAATAACTGACAGTATCAAGCATAAAACCAAGCATATTTAAGTATGCTCCAAAAAGTCACAATGTCTGTTACAAAGCTGTTTTGAACCTCCTTAATACTTAAATCTGAAATAGATCAGAACTAAGCTTCTTTCAGTTCAACAAGTCCACCTATTACCTGCAGAACCAAGGAAAAAAAAAGTATAGGTCATTTCGAGGTGTAAGATTAGAGACCCTTCAATTCCATTTTTAAACAATGAATTCAAATCTTCTTTGAAATTTAATACTCAAATCTGACATATGGAGGAAAGTAATTATTTTACAAAAACAGAATAGTAACATGTGCTCTTTAGGAACTGGTCACCCATAGAAACTTGGAACGATGTGATTGAAATTCCCGTCTGCAGTCCATCCATGCAAGAAATGATTGGCAGAAAAGTTCATTCAGGCAATACAAGTTATGCATAAAGTGGTGAAGTTTATTACATCAGACAAGAGAACCTCTGGATGAAATGTTTCTGAACAACCTCTATGTGCAAGAAAACATGCCACAAATTGTCAGACTAAAATATTATTTGTATGGTGAATGATCAGATATACAATTTCATATTGCCTCTCAAAATGAATCAAAAGAAATCAATAGCATATATAAAGTAGGATCTTATTTACCCAGTTCTACATCTTCAGCATCGAAACACTTGTTTGGAGAACCCAGACCAGCATCAGCTTCCATCATATTCACTTGACCTAGTTATATAGACCTAAACAGTAGCAAATCGTTTTAAGTAAATGATCAGAAGTCGAATCTTGCCGATCAGGAACATGAACCACATATAACTAACTACAATCAATAAATGAAAGATAAAATCATAGTATGTAAAATAGAAGTATTCACAGTGGAAATTATTAGATATGTGTTTGAAAAGTACACTAACTGAGCAATCACCTTAAAGGTTGTTGGCTCAACCAATTGGAACACAAGGGCATCACCATCAACCAATTCATGATATATAGAAAATCCTCTCCATCCTGCACTTAATCCCTTTTTGTAGGCAAGGTATGTAGTGTCGTGTTCTTCACCATTTTCATCTATCAAAGTAATTGTAGCATCTTTTTTAGGTAAGAACATGTTGCAAAATTGATTGGGAAGGCCCTGTTAAGAAACGTTATCCAGAAGATTTCAAAAAAGCTTCTCGGTGTTTCATCTAGAATCTGATTAAGCCACGAACAAAAACACAAAGTATCTTGGAGGATGACAATTACCAGCCAAAATCCACCTGTGGTGTGAGATTGCAGCATAGGCTTCACAAAAGAAGGGAACTTTGAATCGAGTCCGGCTTCAACTTCCTCCGCCTTTGTTTGGGCATACTCCCTGGCCTCATCTGAAGCGTATACTCTGTTATCTAAGTCTCTACGCTTAAAAAGCCTGGCCGTCCCAATAATGAGATACATTAGGAAAGAAATAGTTCTCAATCAAGAAAAACACAAATTCACTAACCTTCTTGGCCTCGCCACAATATCTGTAGTCACCTATCCATCCACAAAATTGAAGTTAAATTTGTTTGGAGTAAAACAAAACGAAAATGGAAAGAAAACAATCATTAATCAGATAATATCAAATATAAGCCTGATCAAGGAGAGAAAGTTGACAACGGGAGCAAATATAATGAACCGAAGAAACCTACTTCCCGATAGTTAGCCTCAGGCAGGTTAGCGACCCTGAGAGAGCGGCGTAAGACAGTAGGAGTGCCATCCTGCGAGATCTTTCGCTTGATCTGCTTAGCCTGATTAATGGTGAAGCAGGATCATTCAAAAACAACTTTTTGATCAATGTTTTTTTAAAAAAGGAAACTGAATCTCCCAAAAGAAACTATTTTACCAATCACAAAAGGCGGAAACCGAATCTCGAATCAGAAAAAGAGAAAACTTGAATAATACAGAGACAATGCTGCTTCGGACATGTACCGGGGAGGTTTTAGGGGAAGTCGTCGCGTTGCGGAGGGCGAGGGAGAGGTGGGGAAGGTTGAGCTGCTCCAGCTTCTTCTTGTTCTCCTCGAGCCTCTTCTTCCGCTGCTCCTCGTAGGACGCTGCCTCAGTCGCTCCCATCTCAGCGACGGCTGCAGGGGTTGAGACCTGAGAGAGGAGGAGCAAGCGCCTGTTCCTCGGGAAAAAGGAGGGAGAAAGACCAAAGAGGAATCGCAAATGAACGTTGCCAAAGAGGAACCAGGCGAGGGGTTTTCACGTTTCAAAATCAAATCCAGCGTGTTTCCTGTCTCGACAGACACATTCCCAAATTTGCCTATTTCCCCCTTTAATTTTCCATTTTACCTCGAAATGACCCACTGTTCCATCAAGTTTCATCCACAAGCCATTTTTTATCTCTTTTTAACGGAACCACATGCTTGTAGAATTATGAATTGTTTATAATTAAAGAAAAAGTTGACCTTCGTTTGGCCTCGAATACGAACATATTTTTTTCCCTTAAAAGAAAAAGAATTCGATACAAATTTGAATCTCACCAAATTATATGAAACAGGGAGAGTGGAATATTTCCAATAATTTTTTTTTCTCTTTCTTTTTTTTTTTTTTCTCTTTCGTTTCTTCATTTCATCGACAAGAAGCAATCTTAATTAGATTAAAGTAGTATATATGATCATCAGCTTGCACAATTGCCTGAAATAGCTACCGGCGAGGGCCGGCAACGCTACAGCTGTGCTATCTCGGCCCCGATATCTCCTGCGACGACATGTAGGAGAGCAGCAGCGGCGACGCCGACGACCCAGCACTCGTGGAGCTCGTCGCCGACCCCCCTCGCCGCAGGTTCGGTCCCCGGGACCCGCGTCCGTACAGTTTCAAATAATACAGCGACTGCGACCGTGGCTCGCCGACCGGCACCGTGCCCTCCAGCATCGCCACCACCGCCGTCATGCTCGGACGGCTCACCGGCTCCTCGTGCAGGCAGCACAGCGCCACCTTCACCACCCTCTCCAGCTCCCCCCAGTTCACCTTCCCCTCCAGTCTCGGGTCCGCCAACTCCTCGTACGTCCTCCGCTCGTGCATCTCCAATGCAAACATCGGGAAGTACGGCGAAGGAGAATCGGTCAACTCCGTGCCGCTCTCCTCGGCGCGATTTTTCCGCCCCCGCACGATCTCCAGGAGTACCATTCCGAAGCTGTACACGTCGGTCTTGTCGGAGATGGCGGCGTTGGTGAGCCACTCCGGCGCAAGGTAGCCGCGAGTCCCTCGCATGGTGGTGAAGAGCCCGGATTGCTCGGGGCTCATCAATTTGGCCAGCCCAAAGTCGGCAATCTTCACCTGGTTGTGGTCGTGGAGCAAGATATTTTCAGGCTTCACGTCGCAGTGGATGATCCGATGCTCGCATCCGGAGTGGAGGTAAGCCAGCCCCCGCGCGGCACCCACCGCTACGTCGAGGCGTTGCTTCCACTCGAGGACGACCAGGCCGGGGTTACGGCTGAAGAGCACGCGGTCGAGGGAGCTGCGGTTCATGTACTCGTAGACCAGCAGCCGCTTGCGGCCCTGAGCACAGAAGCCCCGGAGGCGGACGAGGTTGACATGGTGGATGTTGCCGATGACGGCGATCTCGGTGCAGAATTCCCGCCGCCCCTGCTGCGTGCTGGCGGCGTTGATCCGCTTCACGGCAACAAGGGACTTATCCAGGAGCTGCCCCTTGTAGACACAGCCGAACCCGCCCGAGCCGATCGGCGTCTGGAAGTTGTTGGTGGCAGCTTCGAGCTCGGCGTAGGTGTAACGGGTCGGCAGTCCGGGGATTGCGATCTCTTCCTCTTTTTCCACTTCCTCTTCCTCGGACAATTCAGCTGGCGTTGGCCACTTCAGCCCGCTTGAGACAGATTTGCTTCGCGTCACGTCGTTGCTCCTGCGCTTGTTCCTCCTCCACCTTTCAAAACAGATGACGGCAATCGAGATCACCAGCAGAGCTGTGGCGGTGGATGGTAATAAGACGATGAAGAAGCGGACAGAAGAGGAACTGCCGGAAGAGGGTGGTGCCCGGCTAAAAGTCTTAACGTAGCCGACGGGTGTGGCGCCTCCTTTGACCATGCCCAGAGAAAAGAGGGAGCCGATTCGGTGTTCAAGGAAATAACACGACTCGGATGAGGCTCTGTAGAAGAAACCAAGACAGGAGCAATTGGCGGAACAGAGATCTTGGCAAGCCGAGATGTTCGTTCCGAAAGTGTTAGGAGCCGAGAATTTGGTTCCATAGTACCCAATTTGATTTCCCAAGCTCATAAACCTCGCCGTTGATCCGGTGACGTCGTCGCCAGGACATGAGGAGTTAGCCGTAACAGAGACGTCGACGGGGGAGCATCCGCCGCTCGGCAACGCCTGGAAAGAAGCTGGGCAGCTGCAGGTGGAGCTGTTGGTTCCCGGTGAGCAGAGGCCCAGGGGGCCACATATGTTTGGGAGATCGCAGTCGTTGATCGGCGCCACGAAATCGGTGTTGAAGACGGCGGCCAACAGCGACCCGTTCAGTGGGAAACTCATGATCCGAAACCGACCGGAGGGATCCAGTTTCGCCATGTGGAACTCGTTGGAGATGGCCGAAGCCGACGGGGGGAAGGCCATCCTAAAGACGGCAGTTTCCCGGTCGCTAGCAAGGAGGTAAAGCCCGGTGGCGTTGACGGAGAAGTAACCAACCTGCAAGTTGGAATCTTTGTCGGAGCGGGCATCGGAGGAGAGCGACCAGTAGAGCTGCGAGGTTGGATTCCACCGGAGCACGGTGTCTTCGGGGGTGACGAGGAGGCGGTAATCGCCAGGGGACGGGTCGTTGTCAGAGATGGCTGAGGTGAGGGAGGATGAGACGGGGAGGAGCGGGTTAGGTAGGAGGGTGTCAGTGGGATTGTCGAAGGAAGACCAAAGGGATGCGTTGGCGCCGTCGAGGAGGCGGAGCTCACCAGAGGGGAGGAGATGGAGGGCGAAGACGGGGGCAGAGAGGCCCGGAGTCGACCAAGCTAGCGAGCAATTGGCGAGGGAGAGGGAGAGGCCGGAGGCGGTGAGCGAGAGGGTGGCGGATGGGGGCACGGGGGAGGCGGCGTTGGCAGTCCAGACGGTGGCGCCGGAGAGGGCGTGGAGGACGACGATAAAGTGCGGAGAATCCTGGCCGCCGGGGTTATGGAAGGCGACGGAGAAGGCGGAGGATGTGAGGAAGACGCCAGCATTGTCGACGAAGTCGAAATAAGTGGCGGAGAAGTTGGGGTAGAGGAACTCGGTGGACACACGTCCGGCGAGGCAATGGAAGGGAAGGAATAAGAGGAAGGAGATGACCCGGAGTCGGAGCCGGAGGTAGGGAGAAGAAGAGGAAGCCATGAGGGAGACGGGAGAAATGAAGAAGAAATAATTGCAGGAATAGATTAAGATTAGAAGAGTCAACGCCTGCCCCTGCCTTCCTGTGTTGGCTTTAGAAAACAGACCGATGATTGAATGCTGAGCTAGCACAGACGGTAGATAGCAAGGTGTGGCTTCGAATCATGGAAAATGCCAATAAAATATTAGTTCCTTCAGTTCCAAATTTTGATGCTTATTCATTGAATTTGATTTATTTTAAAAAGTATTGAAAATGACGCTCAGAGTTTATCACCTTCCATCCATCGCTCACAGTTGGTATATTTCTCGTTGACCAAGCTGTTTCGCACGATATCAGGGAAGGCATGCAACTTTCAAGCACGCTGCTTTTCGCTCTATTTTCAACTCTATTTGTCCATCCACTTTGATTCCTAGACATTGTCGTTGAAGCAACATGAGTTGTAAAAGCAAGAATGTTGTGGCTGTAAGGAGAAAGCTAGAACGAAACATGGGTCAGCACTCAGCAATTCTGTTTCTTTGAGTTTCAAAATTGATTACTCATTATTACCTATTCCATTCTTTTTTTTTTCTTTTTTTTTATAATGAAAATAAATGTTCTTTCAAAATATAATTTATAGGTGATACTGCTAAAAATGGTTATCGACTAGATATTTATAGGCAATAAAAATTAAAATAATGGAGGAAATAAAGGAGACTTATGAGACTCAAAAGGAGCTCGAACATTCGAGACCTTGGGCACTCAGGTACTTAAGATTAGGAGTTGAGAATTTGATGACTTGAGAAATTAGAAGTAGATGGAGTCAAGAACTCGACAGCTCATGTGTCCCTAAAGTTAGGAGCCGAGAGCTAGAGAAGTCGATAGTTTGAAACTATAAAGGAGATTTTGAGTGATAATTGTTGCATTTGGTCCCCTAACAGCCTCGTCCAATGATGGTCATGTAACATATGACACGTCAGGTAAAGATTTTCTATAATGGCTATCTCCTAATAACCTGTCAAGGGGCATAGCTGGCTGATAATCTTGATCGGCAAGAAGCATTAGAGGTAATATATAAATAATAGTAAGTTGAGGTAAAAAGGTGGGATCTTCATTTTTTTATACAAAATACTTTCCACTTTCATTCTTCTTCTCCTGTTTGATTTAAGCATCGAAGGAGCATTACTAGAGCACCGATGCCCTCTGACTTGTGTTACATTTGATAGGGTATTACTATGGCCAATGTGAACCTTTTCTCAGAGAAAGAGGGTCAAAAGTTGACTACATTAGTTGACATCGTCTATGGGAAACTTTGAGTGAAGGTGTTGATAATGCAATCACGAGAAGTTCCTTCTTCGGCTTCCACTTTGGAGGAGGCACCGATAACATTGACTCGCAGTCGGTTGGCTACGATAATTCAGAAGGAAGTGGAAGATGCACTGACCTAAGGTAGCAGGAAGGTTAGCCATCCATCGCTTCCCATGTAGGAGTAAGGGGAGATCCAACAGTGCTTGAAGAAGTAGAAGGTCCCTCTTTTGGAGAATAAGAAAGGGCAGAGGGATCAAGAAGAAGATAAATCTACACGAGGTCAAGTGCCGGCTTGTACTCTCTCACATTTCATTTGTGACGAACAGGAAGAAAGTCAGTCAGCGGCATAAAATTTATGATAAAGACCTACTTCCTTCGTCAAAAAAATTCTACTGGAGGAACTTTCCTCCAATTTTCATACTCCCCACCTGGGAGAATATGATGGCTCGTATGACCTAGAAAAGCACCTCTATAAGTTTAAGAACGTAGCTCTCCTTTACCAATACTCTGACGCTATGTCGCTATCAATTGTCAAGTATTCATCACTACT
>JBAMHZ010423594.1:0-11404 GCA_037177395.1 Alpinia galanga | reverse complement strand
CATATAAGAGTTGCGTAGGAGATCATTCCCCTCTCTCTCTCTATATATATATACACACACACAACTTATCTGTGAATACCTTCATTATGTACTATTTGATTTCTTTGGGTTTAAAGATTGAACTATAGTGCGCAAGCGATCGGACGATGAATAATGAAAGTTCACGGATGCTTACGGATGAGTTATGTAAGGTAATATTTTCTCTCTGTATATATATTTCAACAATTTGGTATAAATATTAAAAACAAAAAGAATTTCAAACTCTAAAAAAAAAAGAAACCGCCACGTTAGCAGGCTAACCTCTCTTATTTGTCTTTATTGAGGAGGAGGCCGTAAAGGTGAGGGTGTCGTTCCTCCATGCGCTAATTAATAGTCTTAAGGGTCAAAGGTTCACCATAATTTACCTTCCTTACAATGGTTAGGGGCGAACTGGTATGAACTGCTATGTTGACAAATTTCAACTTTATCGTGAAGGGAAATACATTAGAAACACAATTAAAAAGTGCATAGAATTTCAAATTCTAAAAAAAAATGTGAAATCACTATATTAGCGATCCTCCTCGGCTGCCCTACAAATAAGGAGGTAAATTAAATATTCATGTGGCAAATGCAAATGAGGAGATCGATCGATGGTCAAGAGTGATGACTTACTTAAGAATTAATTCATGCCCACTACAGATTTTTTTTTGTGTGTTTCCCAACTAAATTAGTCTTGGGAGCTTAATTTTAAATTCTAAGGGTCTATTTTGGATGAGGTGAGAGAAAGTTTATAGATGAATGAGAATGAGATGGAAAAATTTGTGTCCCAAATTAAAATGTAAGAAAAAAAATTATGAGTAAGGGTAAAAATTTCTTTTTTTTTTTTTCATTCTCATCTTTCACTCCTTTTCAAGTAAAAATTAAAATTTCTCTCTCTGTTTTTAAAATCCTTTTCTCTCTCTCTTTCACTTCCTTCAAACAGACAGTAAGTGAATACGTTGCCCTCGCTGCATTGGTCTTTTTAAGAATAGCTACTTCATCATATTTTCACCTATCATGCGAAATCATTTGGCTATGAAGCTTGTCTTCTTTATTTTTCCTCCTCCATGTGAATATCTCTGATTCGAATATTAGTTTTACAATGTTGATACTCGAATTCACTTGTTTGGCTGATTGAATAATTGTTTGTTTAAAAATCTGAACCTATAGAATAGTTACTTTAAAAACACTAGCCATGAGCTCCCCCACGCCCCAAGCCAAAAGTTCTCTTCTTAAATTATGGAGAAAGCTAGAGAAAAGTTATAATCCAATCCAAACAATAATTTTATATATCTTTATGCAAGAAAAGGCGATTCGCTCGCCGTCAGTGCCCCCGCTAATCGATCCCACAGCTAACACAGAAAAAGTAAATCACGAGAAGCATTTTATGTCTAACCAAGGGTTAACTTGACAAGAGGGTAGATATCCCGAAAAGACTTACAGATTCTTCGAGAATTGACTCTTACTTTCTTATACAAGTCTGCTGCTGTGCTAGGTATAAGGTTCTCTTGTGGGGAAGATAATTTTATATATCCTTGCATAATAGGATGCGGCCGCATGAAAGTAGAGATTTGATCGGGATGGGACATTAAGATTACGTCGAGCTCTACCTTAAATCATAAGATGTTGTTCTAGGCATGATTTGGCTAGCCATGTGTAGCCTGGACTTCGAATCTAGTAAGAACTCAGGACAGGAGCATCCGACCTAGCTAGAGGCAGTGCCAAATGCAAGCTCATAGCATGCTGGCCGACCAAGTTAAAACTAGTCCTGCTCGAGAGGACAGCTAGAAAATTAACAGAGGGTGGCAGAAAGAACATGGGAGCTAGCTAGCCATTTCCAAAGGTACAGACTTCGGAGATGTGCCTTCTCTCCTGCCCTCAGTGTTTGTGCCTGGCTACATTCCATCCCTTAATATTTTAAGACCAAGACCGGACCAGCTTTGTGTCTTATCATAGTGTTGCGTGGTGGTGGCCAAGGGAACGGCGATGCATGCACGCAGCTGGTGCCTGCATGTGACCGTGAGATCAACGAAAAGCCACGATTCTCTTATTTCCTTCCATGTGTGAGAGACACACAAAGAGGCGACATGACAGGTAGCAAGAAGGGGGAAAGAGAAGAGGAGGACTGGAGGAGGATAACACAGGAACGTGGAAAAGCCGCCGCAGACACATGATCTCTTTCGCTTTGTCCACATGCGTGTTAATTGCGACGTGAAATTTGGAAGGCCAGGAGACAAGCGAAGATGCCTGTGTCTGCCATCGGACTCTTCATCCTTCTCTGCACAGATAGATCACTGATCAGGGAGATTAAAATAAAAAAATGGATTTCATATTGGTCCACCAGTAAGTAACAATCCCCAAGCTGGTTAGGTCAAGTAGGTAGATAAAAAATGATTAATAATTAGTAAGAAAATCTAATGGCGCTTCGTCGCCCAATAAATGTGGCACCAATTCTACAGCGTCTTTAAGGACATTGATTTCCAACAGCTGTCTTGCTGATGCTAGAAATGCACGATGGGGTAACCAGGAATGAAGTGAGCATGCTGTGGTCCTTGATGAACACAATAATTTTTTGTCACTGTAGTGCAAATCTTTTGTAGGAGAATTTTTTTTTTGTGTGTGGGTGTGTGTGCTTCCAGATTTAAGGTAAGTAAGATGAGGACTGGTAGTGTTTCTTGAGCCATTTTAAGTTGTTTCAGGACGGTCCCCTCTGTAAACTTTTGAGTTCAATGTTCCAACTTGCAACAGTGTTGTTGAATAATTAGTTTCCTGAACTGCTTGCCTTTGGAGTGTGGTTGGAAATCATGTGCTCGGAGTTCATTTTGATTTCAGTTAGTTGGCTGGCTAGCTGTTGGTGCCAATTGTTGCAGAGAATTTCCTCAATCTAATTGAGGTCTATGTGCCAGAGCGAGAAAACATGGGTAGGCTATTTATCTATATCCATGGAGGAGAAGGGGAAAGGCTGAGCACCATTGACCACCGAACTTGCCATTCACCATCATCCGTCCTCGACCGACCATTGTATTGTTGGTTACCGATGTCGGCTAATTGTCGGGCATCATCGTTTGTTCATCCATCATCGCTCATCATTTACAAGCCCTCAATCATTCCTTCTCCTCATCTTCTTAGCCAACTTTCCAACATTATAGGAATATGAAGAGATGAACAAGATAGATGTTGAATCTTTTATTCCTTCTTCCTCTCTTCTCGTCAAAAATCATAAATTGCACCGCTCTCTTTCTCACCTTTCTCCTCACTTCTTAATTTCTCTTAAATTTCTTCCTCTTCTAAATAAACATAGCCTTTTGAAGGATTGATGGAATGAGCCGAAATGAGAATCATTTATGATTTGCTTTAGTATTAGAATGTAAATTGGAACTCAATCCATTTTATACCGTAATAAAGGTGGAAAGGTTAATTTTAGTTTTAAGAACATAATACTGTTTAATAAGTCATCATTTGATAATGTAAAGATGACTTAAATGAAAATCATTTGATAATGTAAAGAAATATTAAATTGGATGATTAAAACTTTGAAGAAGAACACAAAATCTCTCCTCATAGGCATTTTCCCTCTAAAAGTTTGTTCAAATGAAAATACATCCATCCTTGAACCTCTTCCCTCGCAGGTATCGCTCGCTCAACCGCAAACAGAGCTGAAAAAGCTGAAGAAAAAGGCAGCGAACGAAGAGATGGCAACAGGAGGCGCACCCACTTCAGGTTCTCTCGGAGGTGGTCCGACAGCGAGATACTTCAACCGTCCCTTTCTTTCCGCAGTCACGTGCTGCGGTGACGCCACGCCATCTCTCGTGGTTCGCGTTAAAGCCGTCCCCTAATCGCGCAATTATCTCGTCCTTAATCTAGCGGCGCAACCGCCCTATTGCAAAATCTTCTTAGGCTTCATTTATTAGTCGGTTATCTTTTGGGCTTAGTGTAAAGCCAGTTTAAGGGAGCCGCACTTCGCCGCGAAGGAAACGACGGGCTTTGGTTTTTCTTTTGTAATGGGAGGGGCATTTCCGTCATTGCCTTGCCCACCTCCATTTTTAAAGGCCTTTAGCGGGAGTCGCAGTGAATGAATGCGAGCCGACGCACAGGGCTCCCATGTGTCTGGGTGAGGGGAGTGAGTTGGCGTCGGGAGGCAGAGGAAGCGGTTGAGATCTGACGTGAAAGGGAAGGAGAGAGGACGGCGATGGAGATGACTCCTGGCGTCGTCAGCGACGGAGGAGTGAAGGACCAGCGCCTTCCGCGGCAGATGGGGTGCATGGCGGGGCTCCTCCACCTCTTTGACCGTGGCCTCATTGGCGGGAGGCGCAGCTTCTCCGTCCGTAGCCTTCCCGTAGCCTCGGTGAGATTGGAACTGGAGAGTGTTTTCGGTGCTTTTTTTTTTTTGGTTTGGCTGCGTTTTTCTGATCGTTGAATGAACAATTGCAGACGGCTAGGTCGGCTTCGCCGTCAGCCAAGTCGGAGGCTTCGTCGGCATTGTCGGTCTTCAAGGAAAGCCATCTTCCACCGCCTTCACCGTCGATTCCTTGCCCTTCCTCTCCGGAGGGCGGCGTCTCGGGGGAGACTCCTGCGCGGCTGTCTCTTCCCCTGCCGCTCCAGGTTTTCGAGAGCGCTGACGAAGGGAAGACCTCATGGAGGACGATCCGCGACTTTCCGAGGCTCTCTCTCGATAGCCGTGCGGTGGTTGATTCGAAGGGGAAGATCCGTCCGCGAGAGATCCGTACGGCTGTGCCGGTCAACATCGGGAGCCAATCTGACGCCTCCGAAGCTGGGGAGGAACAAAGGCGGTCCCCAAGCGTCGTCGCGAGACTAATGGGGCTCGACGGCTTTTCGAGCGACGGCCGGGAAGGTGGATCTGCTCTTGATCAGATCCAGCTCCGGCGATCGGCCTCTGAGGCACGCGCTCGGAAAGACCCATCGTGCCACGGCGTCGACCCTGGCTCTCCGGCGCCGGCGGAATCTGAGCCAATATCTGCGGAGGAATTCTTTAAGTCGGTCAGCCTTGCGAAATTCAAGCTAAGTAACTTAACGATGGCAAAGCGAGCAACTAAGACCATATCGCTCCCGCAACTCCAGAAGAAGATCTTCGACGTCCAGGACTGCTTCCCTGAGCCGAAACAGTCTTGGCCACTTCACTGCGAGACCGAGAAGTGGCTCCAGATGCGAGGATTCGACAATTCGACGAAGGTGCCAGAAACCATAAAGCAGATTTTGGAGGCGCTTCAGCTCAAGGGGCTCCTCCACCGCAACTCTTCTCGCCTGGTCAATGACCACCGCAATCCTTTTGCCTACCAACGCAGTAGCGATGTCGTCCACACTCCAATCGTGATCATGAATCCAGCAACCAAACCGCCTCGGCTTCCACCCAGAAGTGGCGCCAGTCGCCAGAGCACTCCGCCTATCCGCCGCCAGCCCACGCCGGTCGATCGCCCGATCAGGGGAAGGAATGAGCAAAGGAATCGAGCACTGAGGACGCCTGAGAGCCCAAGCTCGCCGGTGAAGCGGCGTCCGGACAATGCGGCAGTTCAGAAGAGTTCGTTGCGGCAACAAACAATCTCTCCGGTGTCTTCCCCAAAACGCAGCCCAAAGCGATCGGGGTCCGATCCGCTTCGATCGCCGAGGACCCAGCGACCAACGACTGATCCATCCCTCGTAAGGAAGAACTTTTCACCAGAGGACGATACCTTCACCACATTTTCCGAGAGCAGTGGCAGTGCGTCCTCCCAATTAGACTTCGAGGCACAAATACTTTTTTTTCCTCGTCGGATGCAAACCATCTCAATTAACTCGAGATTGTAAATTAATTATGTGGCTTTGACGATACAGAGATCGAAGGCAGAGGAGTACAGATCGGGGCGTACTGTTTTGGAGCGGTGCAACAAGCTAGTCGACAGCATTGCGGAGTTCACCGGGACGGAGAAGGTTACTGTGGTGGACCGGCAGCCGAGCCCCGTCTCCGTTCTCGACTCCCTCTCATTCCTTGGCTCACCTTCTCCCTCGCCGCTCAGCAAGCGCTGCATCGATTTCAAAGGTATTACTCACAATCCCTTCTCCCGATGAACTACTCCTCCTCCATCTTCGGAGTCACAGGTCTCCTCTACCAGCTGTTGCCCGACGGCACCATTGTTCTTCGACCATGAATGCTAATGCAGTCCTATCTGCAGATCGGCAAACGGACGACTGGGAGGAGTCGCAATGGTCCTCAACCGAGTCGACCAACGACGGAGACGTGGACATCTGGCCAGAGGATGTGGACCACGACTACGCCTACGTGTGCGAGGTCGTCCGCGCCTGCGACCGCTACAAGGACTCCTGCGGCGCCGTGTACGCGATGCTGGAGAAGCGCCACGCTGGCGACTCGTGCAAGGCGGACCGCCTCCACCGCCGCCTCGTCTTCGATACCGTGGCCGAGATCCTCGACAGAAAGCGCCGGGTCACCTCTTGGGAAGCCTTCTCGCGCACCGTTCCCTCTTCGCCGGCGCAACTCGCCGGGGGCGACGAGCTGCTACTTCGAAAGGTGTGGACGGAGTTGCAGCGCATACGCGAACAGCTGGCAGCTGAGGAGGAGGAGAGCAACGTGGAGGACACCGCCGTGGTCGGCGCGGTCCGGAAGGACATCGACGTAGGGCTGACCAACGGTTGGAGTCGTCCGGGCACCGAAATGTCCGACGCCATTCTCCACATCGAGCGCCTTATCTTCAAGGACCTCGTCTCGGAGACAATCCATGATCTCGCCGCCGCCACCACCCGCCGCCTTCTCCCCCGCCGCAAGCTCGATTTCTAAATCCCAACCAACCTCTGTTTACCTCCGAAATACAGCGCTTGGATTCAGTTTGAACGGACGCGATGTAACGAGGTTGTAACAATCACAAAAGTAAATGGACGACTAAGTAACAGGCCGACTCGTGGGCCACGCTGGTTTGAGCATGGGCCTGGAGTAAAATAGCTAAAGGGTGTTCGCTACAAGCGATCCACCCAACTCGTGGCCTTGTCTCGGGCTACAGCAGCAAAGCCCACCCCACCAGCCTACACAATAAAACACGGTGGGTCTCTTGTCGTCTGTCGATTTCTCCATTTCGAACGGTATGAGGAGCTCGAACAGACTCAACGTTACCTCGTTCATCGTTTTCTAATATCATCAAACTAACTGCGAGTTAGACAAATTTCAGTTTGTTATCCCCAACACGATCCACTGAAGCCACCGGGAAGCTTCCGTCTTTATCTTGAACCTCAAATACTCTCTACCAATGTAAGGCCGCGTTTACCTTCCTAGAAACTCGAGAGAAATCCAATACAAATTATTATATGCTCTTGCGCACTTGGCGATGCAACAGAAATTTCTTCCATTTCATGGAATCTTTACACCGACAATGAAATGATTATGAAGATACCACGAAATGAAGGCTTACCAAGAAGTCACTGGACTATGTATAATTATTATCCACTTGCCACTTCAACGCTCGGGAGTAAAACTAGCTCCTTTCCTTGGCTTCTCTCTTCTTTACTCTGCTTGCTACTTCATTAATCAAGAGCGTCATGGATCCTCTTCGAGAAAACAATTTCTTGGCTTACCTAGCTGATCACCAGGAGGCTTTCGCCCTCTTCGACAGGAATGGAGATGGTTCTTCCTTTTTGGCTCTCCCATCAATATTTTTTTTTATCTTTAATTTACTTTCTTTCCATCACTCTCAGTAAATATGCTTTTATGTGCTTGATTACTTGTATTGTTGTTCACTATACTCCATCTTTAAATTAGTTTATGGAATCCGATTATTGATAATTAAGTCATCTTGCTGGTTGCTGCACAATACATAAGATCCATGTTCTTGATGTGAGAATTTGATAGGTCACATCACGCCTCAAGAACTGGAGTCTGTCCTTCAATCCATGGGATACCATCCAACCACAAAAGACCTGCTGGAGATGATCAAGGAGGTGGACACAGATGGAAATGGAACCATCGAGTTAAATGAGTTTCAGGACATAATCTTTAACGCAATTATGGTACTTCAGCTATGTTTAAATTTGTTGGGATTAACCTTTATAAACATGAATGAATAGGACGGTATATGATTGTCATAAAACCTTAAATTTGCCTTTGTAGGAGGCTAATGCTGAGGAAGAACTGAGAGAAGCTTTTAAACTTTTTGATAAAGATGACAACGGATTAATCTCCCCCCACGAGGTAAATATTATATTTCAGAATGATATATCTTCTTTGAAATACTTATAGGATTTAGTCTCCGTTGGATGGGTAAACATGTTTAACCATTTAACATATAAATTTTGCTATTGCAGACAAACCCATTAAAACGATTTAATTTAGTATTTGATTGTGGGTTTATATTATTAGTTGTTGAATCATATGTATAGAATCTTTTAGTCAGTTACAATTGGTGTTAATGGATTGTTAATGAATTCGAACTCTTGTGCAAAAGACGATTCACTTGCCCTCAGCGCCCCCGCCAACCGGTCCCATAGCTAACACGAAGGAGGTAAATCACGAGGAGCACTTTGTACCCAACCAAGGGCTAATGCAGCAGGAGGACAGACACCCCGAAAAGGCTTGCAAGCATCCGGTGATTGACCCTTGCTCTCTTGTACAAGTCTGCTGTTGTGCTAGCCACAAGGCCCTCTCGTGGGAACAATGAATTTGAACTCATTATACATACGAGTGTGATCCCCGTAGGAGAGATAATTAGGCAATTATCTCCTTTTCTCCATCGTGCTAAGACTTCGAAATCGTCTCTCTCGCACCTAGGGAAGATCATGTCTTTGTGACAATTCTATCTTTGATTTTTTGAGCAATGATGAAGGTAAGAACATCTTTAGATTCAACTGCATATTTACTGTTTTATTTATTTCCATTGTAGATTTAATTGTTGCATATTTGTTGTAGATATGTCGATAAGATCTCGTGTCGGATCATTTGTATTTTTTTGAATGCATATGTGGCAGCACGATCCTTGACGGAGTAAAATCCATCAATTGGTATTAGAGAAATAAGTTTTGTGTCATTGTTCCTACAACATTAGGATGTAAGTTTTTCAGTGATTTTAATTCGGATGCATGCATTTTAAATTAGATTATGATCTAGCACAATTAAACAAGTATTTTCGTCAAATCCAGAGGTTATGAATCTTAGGATATGTGTCAGATTTGAATTTTTTGCATTTTCTCATGAAGAACACAAAGAATAATGATGTACCATCATCGTTTTTTTTTTGAAAATCATTGCTTTTGATCCATAAAAACTGTATCACATGAATATCAATCGACTGATGTGGACTATCAGTCGACTGCTAGTACAAAAAATAGTGCACATAATATTTTTGAATCGATTAAGGTATTCTACTAATCTCCATCAATTAACTATCATAAGGATCAATCAATTGATGTGTGTGAAATTATGAACATGATATTTGCGATTTGACTGCGGGACTCGATTGAATATATTAGTCGACTGTCATTTGAGGTCAATCGACCGATGTGCATAAACTTGGGCACAAAATATTTTTTAGTCGACTGACGATATCAGTCGACTACTATTAAGAATCAACTGACTGATGAGTCCAAGATTGAATACAAAAGGGTTGCTAGTTAACTAGAGCACTTGATTGATTGTGTTAGTTAACTACTATTAGGTTCCAGGGTTCCATTCCATTGGTGCTCATAAAGTCGTCCATAGAATTGTTTTAATTTGACTGAGGCATTCGACCAATAAATATTAGTCGACTGTCATTAAGAACTAGTCAACTGACTTGATTGAGACTAAACACAAAAACTTTTTAATTCAATTAACGAACTCAACTGCTGTGGGTCAGTCGACTATTAATAACGATTAGTCAACTGATAGGATTAGAGTCGAGCATAGTAGAATTAGCAGTCAACTGTCGTGTCCAGAGTCTGACATATGAGGTGTATCAGTTAGCTGATGCTAGTACCAATCAATTGATGTCTGAAACAATCGACTACTTCTATCTAGCTAAATTTCCGTAAGCTTTTCTATATCTATCTTCACACTTGCTATTTAGTCAAGTTAATATTATTACCAAAGTGAGAACTTTTGGATAGGATTGGGGCATTTGCGGGGGTGGATATATATTTATGCTAAAAATAATTGGTCCAAAGGAAAATTATTCTTTATGTCAGATATATGTTTAAAGAAGCTCGCAAATCAAGTTTAATTCCTTTTCAATCATGCGCACGGTGTGTTGGCCCAAAGAAAGGCATATAGTGTAGTCGATTAGATGTGTTGTAAGTGATACTTGGAAACACATGCAAACTAAAAAGACTCATTTATAAAGTTAATCATGTGCATAATGTGTCGGCTTAAAGAAAGGTATGTTGTGTGGCATATAAAGATTATTACGAGCTGGTTAGAGAGTATCACTAATAAGTTGCATTTTAATCTAATGATTTAATATAAAGTTGTACTTGGTGCCTGAATAAAGGCCTATGAAGTTACATATTTTGATTGTTAGATTTAGTTCATTGCATGTCTATATATATGCATGTTTTGTTTATAACTTAAGTAGTGTTCTTGCTTTTATTTAGTAGTGTTCTCAATATCTGTAACTTTAAATAATATCTTAGTGCTCATGGACACAAACTTTGGTCATTGGAAAGAGTATATTATGGTTCTAATAGGTTATATGGATTTGGACTTTATATTTAGCCACAATCATCCTATATCTCATGATCACGAAGATATCAATTCTGAAATCCATTAAAGGCTCGATAAATGAGAATGATGATACTAAAACTTTCCTGAAAGAATTAATGGACTAATTTGGCTCAAAAGAAAAGGTCGAGATTATTACACTTCTCACGAAGTTAGTGTCAATGTGATATAATAGGAAGGGTAGCATTAGAAAATACACACAAAGATGTCAAATTTGATTACAAGATCAAAAACATTGAAGTTGAAAATGTACGAAAGTATTGTAAACATAGTTGTGATCTCTCTACCTACCCAATTCATTCTCCTCAAAATAAGTTATAACAATCAAAATGAGAAGTGGACACTAAATGAGAAGAGAAATTAAAGAATGTCGCATCTGACTCACTTTGCATCCTCATCTCAAAACTTGAGTAAGAAAATGAAAAAGGCAAGTGCTACAGTAAGGGTAAATATCCTTCAGTGACTCAGGCTTCAGGACATAAAGTATAAAAGCAACAAGATCATGACTCAATTTTTTTCTTTTGTAAGAAAAAAGGTCACCTCAAAAAGGATTGTCCTAAATACGTGATGAGCATGAATTATGCATGGTTTAGGACCCTATCTTATGTGCAAATACATGTGTTTTATCTATATTTCTTGATAGAAATGAGTATAATTGCATAAAATTCATGTTTTGGTTTGGAATCTACTCGTTTCGTG
>JBAMHZ010423567.1:0-11406 GCA_037177395.1 Alpinia galanga | reverse complement strand
AATATTGCTTTGTCACTGTTTTATTAATTAAAAGGTTGATGAAATTGTTCATTCTATAAAAAAAAAAGTGTTAAAAAAATCCACAAAAGCTCGAGTAGTTACTCTTTACAAAAATATTAACACTGTGTTTGGATGAGATAAGAGGAAGGTTAGTATTTATGTTCTCCTTATTTGGGAGGGAAGAAAAGTTCATTAACGTAGTATGTGTTATCCTATTTTGGAGGGGAAAAAAGGGAATAAATGTTAAATATATAAAATTATAAAAATATTTTCATTTCTTAAATTACACATTGAACTTATATAAGAGGTCACACTCTAAATTAGTATTTTAAATTAGTAAATAGCTAGTTTCGTGTATGTTGCAGCGAAACAAAGGTAAAACAAAAGAAACGAAGATAAATAGTTAGGTTTCACACGACATGATTGTTTCTTGCGAGGCAGCAACCCGCCTTGCATGCAGTCGCATATGAAGCAATGGCTTCGCATGCAACTACTCGAGAGTCGGCTGCATGTGAAGAGGTTGCTCGTTGCCTAGCAAGGCAGCGGCCGCCCCTTAATTTGCCTCGTTAATCAGCTCTTGTGGCCTTCTCATCAATGTTGAAAAAAAAAATTACCTAGTGATGAGCAGAGATTTTGCTACGAAGAGGGAAGGAGCGAAAAGTCATGCGTGCTTAGCGGGAGAAATTGAGAAAATTTAGATTAAAGAAATTAAATTTAAAGAAAAGGTGAAAGGTTTAAAACAAAAATAGGAATAAAACTGCAACAAAAAATATTTAATTTTTTTCTTTCCCTTTCTCGTACTCCAAATACGGGTGTAAAAAAATCATCCTTTTCACGGATAAGAAAATTTAAAATTTATCTTTTCCTTTCACTCCTTTTTAAATAAGATTTAAAGTTTTTCTTCTCCTTCCTTGTGTATCCTTCCTTTCCTTTTCTTCACCTCCTCTCAAACAGAACGTAAGTATAGCGTGTGGGTTCTCTCTTTGATCTTTTGACAACTAAAGTCATCCCCATGTTTTTCTTATTGATTTATGATCGCAAGGAAAGTAGAGTTGGCGATATTTCATCCTCACAAATATTCCACATATATCATCGATCAAGAGATATAGTACCTTTATAAAGGAACAATTAATATTGTTACTGTTCATAAAATTATGATTGGTACTTGGATTTATTATTTACTCAAGAAGAATATATATTAATGCCACAAAATAAAAGTATTTTAAAAAAAATGCTATCAATTTAAAGAGATAGCTGCCTGGAGAACACAGTAGAATTATATATATTAGGGGATAATGGCATTTTAATTTTTCAATTGGTTGCTTGTGCCACGGTTATTTTGCTTTTGCACATGTTTGTAGATCGATAGCACGTGCAAGAGACTTTTTTAATTCTTTCTAAATTTCACTTTTAATATTATTACAATTAAATTTTTTTTAAAAAAAAAAACTTAGCGAGAAGAAATTTTTCTTCTCTAATTTTAGGTCTTTTATGAGTTTCAAATGCATTTTCCCACAACGCTTCGAATGGAATAAAATTCTCAACCTTAAGTATGTAAAATTATATTGTAATCGACATTTAGTAATGAATGTTTGGGCATGTTAATTTTGAGTTTACTAAAAAAAATTATTTGGCGATTGAGAATCTAGAGATGTTCTTCGAAAATACTCGTTCATAATATAGTTTTATCCCCATTTACAAGGTTCTCAATTAGACACATCACGATTTTAAAAAAGATACTAATTATTGTGCAATTATCTAATAATATTTAACGGATATGATTATTTAAATGGTCCAAGACTTTAATATGATGCAGATGTGAAAGGTTATTGCAGCTAACGGTCTTGTTACACTACCTCTATTATTATTAATTAGCTAGCTAGGAACAATTCCTATCATTACTTGCGTTTTTTTGCATCTAGGAAATTAAACAATTAATGTTGTTTTCCTTGACTAGGCACCACCTTCGAACAACTAGTTGTTCGTACAAATTATCAGGTGCTCCACAGTGACATCTAGCTCGAGCAACAACTACATATATCTATCGTCTCATAATGATCGTCTACGAGGAGAGGTTCTTCGTGTAATCCCTTCAGCATGACTCAAAATGGCTTCCCTCGTGTTCGTAGCTTTGTAGATGTGGATGCAATTTGATGTTGGTTAGTTGTATTTCAGAAATACATTATCAAATCTTCAAGGGTATATATTATTCATTTGTCTAGTCGAATAAACAAGTTTTTCGGTCACATTTTTTATTGAAAGAAAGAAAGTGTATAGGATAAAAGTGGTAAAATTTAGAAGAAGTGAAAGAAAATTGATCACTCGTTAATTTTTGTTCTCCTTCCATCGAAACATTGGGACGAAGAAAATTACACACCTAAGAAAAGATTTCTCTCAATTTCTTAAAATTTGGCTTTTATTTTACCTCAATATAAAATCAAATGGTGGGGGAAAAAGAGGTCAACCAATTATTTCCTTGATTACTTTAAATTTGCATTCTACCCAAATAAAAAAAAAGAATTTAAAAGGTTAAAATTAAATCATTTTCAAAATTCACTCATTCATAAACCACATATAATCTAAGTGTTTGCCTAGACTTTTCTCTCTTCATGGGAAACGCATATAATTTCTTTTAGCTACACTTTGATGAGAAACTTGATAAAAAAAAAAATTTTTTTTTTTAGCACAAGGGCGAGTAAAGCTAAACACCCGAATAACTCAAACAAACAAAAAATATTTTTGTTAGTACAAAAGCATGCATAATCTTTGTTTTATTTGATGCCTCATGTCTCTCAAAATACATGATCACCACAAATATATGAACCCTATACCAAAAGTTAATGTCTGTTTGTCTTTCATAATCAATCAATGCATTGTTAGATACATGGCCACTAGTGAGAATTTGCACCTCTCATTCTCATCCATCCAAACAATATGTGGGTAGGGATACAAAGATGTGATGCAAACCATTGTAATCAATATTTGCTATACCCTAAACCTATACCCTATCTTGTACCTAGGGTTTATTGCAATTGCGTGTTCAACCACAGATTGTGAGTTAGAATTCATATCGTATTTATTTGCAAACTATCCCTAAGAGTTTGGTATTGCCTAAATACACCATAAAGATTCATGAAAAAGACAAGTGCTTCCTAACTTGGATGGGATCTATCTAATACAACCACCATGGTTACAAAAATTTGACGGGCTAAGTTTTCTAGTCCTTAGCTCAATAGTCTTGCTGATGAATAATGAATCAAATGGTTTTTTTTTTTTCACTTTAATTATAGATTATTCGATTGAGCAACAATAGTAATATGCGTGGGGCTGTTGAATTTAGAAAGACAACTAGAGGCATGGATCGAAAGAACAAAACATGGAGGATTAGCAACGCAAGAAAATTAAAAACGAGATGCCAAATCAGATTAAGTTCACACTCTATTAATTTTAAAAGATGAATAAGAAGTTCAATATTCCCTTTGTGTTATTGTTTTAATTTGTGTAGGGTAGATTTTTTGAAAAGGAAAAAAAATTCAACTATTGAATGGGTTTTTTGGTTGAACTTTTGGGAATGAAAGGCCAAATTGGTCTACTTCCATTAGTGGAGGGCACCTGGTTGAACCAATGAAGTCTGAAAATCAATGAGCCTTCAATTCTCTATTAATGTTTGTTTTTAAGAAGAAAAAAAATGGACCACGTAAAAAAAAAGGGCAAAAATATGATGCTCCAAAAGAAAAAAAAAAAAAACATTTGTTTAAACAAGTGAAAGGGGGTAGGAATCCTCATGCCTATATCACTGCTAACAGTGACACCCCCTGAATTGTCATTTTCTTGGGGCATGTTGAGTTGCCAAAAGAAAGCAAAGAAATAGCACTTTTCTCACTCCAACCCCCTCCTTCTTTACCTTTCTCCTCTTTTACCCCTTCCATGTTAACACCTCATGTGCATTGTGCATGCACCATAAACTTTGTCACTGTAACATCACTCATTCTTGGACAAATTCCTCCACATCTTCTCACCCATATCAATATTCCACACACACTTCCAACAAGCACTTCATTAGCAGCAACAAGAAGAAGAAGAAGTTGTTGTTGTTGTTGTTGTCGTCGTCGTTGATGGAGTTCTTCTCAGCACAGCCAGATTTGTCACTCAGAATCAGCCCACCAAGTGCCACTCCACCTTCCACTTCAACTGATGATCAGAGTATGGAGCTAGGGTTTTGGAGGAAGCCGTCGATCAGTGCCACCCCCAATAGTCCCTTTGCGGTGGTGGTCTCGGCCGCAAAAGCAGGTGTCGGCGAGGCCACCGCTGAGGTCTCCCTGAAAACAAGCCCAACGTGTCCCTACTTCCTCCATTTCAACCACCGCCACCAGGACCCCCTCAGTTTGATGAAGCCCATAAGGGGAATCCCAGTCTATGACCGCCGTCCGCCGCTGCCGTTCGCTCTGTGTGACTCCTCTTCCTCCTCGAGCAACTCCAATGGGTCTCTCTTTGCCCAGGCTCAATTAGGGTTGTCGAGGACGTCGTCGTCGAGGTACTACCTGCCGCCGCCGAGGCTATTCGCTGGGAAACGGGGGGCGAGGGCGCCGAGAATGCGATGGACCGCAACGCTCCACGCCCGGTTCGTCCACGCAGTCGAACTGCTCGGCGGCCATGAGAGTAAGAATTGACCATCGTCCATCCGCTCGATCAACTTAATTCCCAATTGATTTTGCCCTTATGATCTAAATCTATGAGAAAGAAAGAATCCTTACCCCTTTTTTTTTCATTTTCTTTGATTTTTTTTTTACTTTATATATATATGTATATTCAGGAGCCACTCCCAAGTCAGTTCTTGAGCTCATGGATGTGAAAGATCTCACTTTGGCCCATGTCAAATCTCACTTGCAGGTAAAATCTGATTCAAGAATCTGAAAACAAACAAGAAAAAAGGTTCTTCTTCTTCTTCTTCTCAGATTTCAAAAAATTATGCTGCAAGAAATCTTATCCTTTTTTCTCATCATCTCTTCCATTATATTTTTCTGAATAAGATTTGCTCAGTTCTACCTCTTTAATTTCTTTCTGATGCTGTATATTAATCATAGAATCTCGTGTAAATTAAACAAGATTTGCTTTCAGTATGCACTGTGGAACATCTTACAAACTATTCCCTTACTTTGTTTTCATTTCTTATATAATTCCTCTTTCATATATCTACTCTCTCTCTCTCTCTCTCTCTCTCTCTGTCTTTCCTTTCTTCTGCAGCAGCTTTTTGTGCTACCATAAATTATCAATTAATGATGAAAATTTTGCGTGTATTGTTATTGCAGATGTATAGGACTGTGAAGAACACAGATCACAGGACATCAGCTTCAGGTATATAATTGGTAAATATCTTAATTGTAATTTTATTGAGAATATATTCCTACTCATTATTAAATGGGAGATTTTAAAGATAATTTCCCTTTGTTTCAGAAAATTTAGAAGTGTATGAGAATGGATTAAGTAGAGAAATAGTCTCTGATGATAACTCATCGGAGAATCCAAATTTGCTCGCATTGGGATCAACGGGAAGGTGAGATTAACGAGATTTTTTTTCAGTAATATTATTACATTAATTGATCATTTTTCATTCCATGTATATAAATATGTCTCCAATATTTACAGACAAAATCACTTGCTAGCCTCAATATCTTTTATGATGGAAGATAATTTATATATGTTCAAGAACAAAAGTAATGTTATCTTACATGGAATTATAGCTGATATCAGATTATCCTTTCTGCCATGTTCCTTTTGAGAGAAAGAATGGGAGAGAAAATAAAGTAAAAAAAAAGTGAAAAATTAGATAATTTTTTTAAAAAAGTATATATGATCCTCTTTTTATTTTAACACAACTTGAGAAGACATATGGGTGACAATTCACATCATATTATGTTAATCTTGTCATTATTATCAACATAAAGTACATTAAGATAATTAAATCTTCAAAAAAGTTGTATAACATTTAAATAAAAATAACAATTAACTTAATTTAGTAACTATGTTTCGAGTGAAGGTTGTGTCAGCATGTTACCATCTCGTGTTCAATAGTGCCTGCCCTAGAAGACATCACCTTTTATCCTCCCTTTCATTACTTTTTACCCCCCTTTTTTTTCCCCCCTTTTAGTGTATTTTACTCCAAAGAAATATAGCCTTGAAGATTCACCAAGTAATTAATACCAGAAACAAATATTTTAAAAATTGAGGCATATTTATCAAAAACTATGGCATTATTTCATTGAACTAGTCACTGAATAGGTTCCCCTTTGTAGCTAGTGCCAATCTTTTGTGCCTTTGGCACGAAAGCCCTCTCCTTCACTCCTTTATATTAACTTTCTAATTATACTGAACTCTACACAAACGCTTAAAGACAACCTATATAATAATATAAATTCTAGCAGTCCAAGGATCTTTTCAACACTTCTAAAACCCTCATCATAATGACAATAATGATGATATGATGATGTGTTGTTTCTCTTATTCCAAGACAAACAGTTCATCTGGAGAAGAAAAAAAAAGCTGTCCCAAAAGAGACAAACAAACTGTTGTTCTTTATAGCTTTTGTTTTACTAGTCTTGCAACTCTTACCATGTTGTGTTAATTGTGTCAACTCAGGGAAATCTACTTCAATGGTGATCTGAGGAATACTGCAAAATCGTTTAAGGTGCCGAATTAAACGGGTTCAGTTAAATATTGAAGAAAGCATTTGGTTAATATGCGTGTAGTTTTTTTGCAGAAGGACATGGAAACAAGAAACATGGAAGTGTTTTCGGATTTGAGCCCGAGCAAACTCAATCTAGACTTCACGTTGGGTAGGCCACAATGACTTAGGTTAGACAAAGAATTGAGGATGTATCCATTGGCAAAATAAAGGATTTCCAAAAAAAAATGTTTTAGAAAAAGTGATAGAGACCAAAAGATTGAGTCAGAGTTGAGAGGGGGAAACAAATGTGAATGGCTCTGGGAGAGTTAATTAATTAATGAATCAATCAACAGATGTGTTGTACAAATTGATGGCTCTAAATGCATGTAAAGATTGTCTTTGCTAGGGCTCTTTAACTTACTTTCATAAAGGTGAAAATTAATATGAAGTGTTGCTCAATTGCTTTCCTGAACCCTAATGCATGAGCATGAGCATGTGATGCGTGCTTTTCTTTACATTCTCATTAAAAAAAAAAAAGCCAAAAGGCAGACAATTAATATGTTTTCATAAAATTTCTTCTTATGCTCTATAAGCTCTCTCTCTCTATATATATTGTATCTAATTAACCTTTCAATTTCTCTCAAGTTTCACTTGTATATTTGTGTGCGTGTCGCTTTTCAAACCTGCCTTCAACCTCCTTAAGTAATTCTGAAACTGACCAAAGCACTAAACACCAAATTTTTTTCATTTGAAGTTTGAAAAAAAAAAATAAAAGGGAAAGTATTAGAAGCAAGTAAGAAAGGACAGATGATAGCAGGTAGGGGAAATGAAAGCAGCAGAAGAAAAAGCTGAAAAGTTTGCATGGATAGCAAGTAAAATAAAGCAGTGTAATATGGATCATCAGCTGGATGATAAAAGATATCTTTTCAGAGATCATGGTACATCACCATCTGTACCTTTTCAAACACTCATTTCATAAAAAAGAATAGTAAATTAAGAGCTCAAATAATAGAAGAATGATTACTCTATGATGAATAATATATTTAAGTCTTTGTGTTTTTATTTGATTTTTTTTTCTTTCTCCCCCTCTGAATTCGCTGGCACAGTACAACAGTTAGGAACAGAGGAGCAGTGAGTTGTCCTCTCTCTCTCTTTGATTGGGGAGAGATCGAGAGAGAAAGGGAAGGAAGGGGGTAGGGCTTGTTGTGACTTGTGAGGTGATGCCTCTTTTATTTATTTGGTGCCTTGTTTTCATGCAATGCTTGTGCATCTTCCCCATGGCCTCATGGCTTTAGGGCACTGTGTTTGATTAACTCTTTGAACCTGCTAGGAATTTGTTTGTCTTCCTATGGACATTTTTTTTTACTGAATCACACTTCACTTATGAAAATTTATTAGAACATACCTCTCATACTTTTTTTTTACTCATTTTACTCTAGTTCGATGGATGATAAATATAAAATATGCACACATCTATATTTACACATCATATATTTGGATACAAAACAATCCAAATTAAAAATTATTAGAATAGAATTCAAACAGGTCAATTTTAAAAGAAAAAATTATTTTAATTACAAGATGGTAACTTAGTAAAGTAAAAAAAAATAGATTAAGGGTGTGGATCGTGTTTTGATAATTTCTAATTATTAGGGTATGAACTCTTAGGGTAAATGCATTTTAAAAAAAGCAAATAAAAATAATATGAGAGGTCAGGTGAAAATTTCACAATTTTTGTGGGTGTGAAAGTGAAAAAAAAATTCTCTCTATTTTTGCAGTCAATCTTGAAGGTCAAAGTAGGGTAGGGTTGTAGGTGGGTACTAGTGTTTTGGTCAACACTCAACCGAGGTAGGGTTTGCCGTGGGCAGTAGGGTAGGTATGGAGCTTGTCAAAGTGGTGTTTTTTTTCTGAGACAAGGAACTGTGTAGGACTTTGGGAATGTAAATTCATGGGAGACAAATATTCCAAATTTTAAATTGATTATTTAAAGATTTTTTTTAAACAACAAATTCAACCCATTTTGATACCCCAATTTATAACAAATGTATATATATTATGACCATGATTTAGCAAAAATGGAATACATTTTTATTCACAGAGAATTTTTTATTATTATTGTTTACTTAAAAAGAGGAAAGAAAAAATATAAAAGAAATAAAGTTAACCGTTTAATTTTATTGTTTTTGAGAACTCTTATAAGATTAAATTATTTTTTTTCCATCACTTTTCTCTAGACTCTTTTGCCTCTCAACCTTTTAATGGAATCAACATCCAAGAGAAAAAAGTTACATGTTGCTCTCTTTCTCTCCTTGTTTTTCTTCTTCGCGTAGGAAATTAAGAGACTTTACTCTTTCTTTTTCTTTATTTCTACTTAGCTTTGTCTCTCTTTAAGTAGACATGCTTTGTAAGGATGATAAAATGATATAGTGTTGTCTTATAAAAACAAATAAAATAGTTTTTAGAGAAAAGAAAATTTTTTAGCCATTGGATGTGATGAGATTTAATTCAAATCCTATTAACATTGTACTATTAAGAATAAATTCTGACCAATTTAACGGTGCAAAAGCATTCTTTCATATGATTTAGAGATGAAAAAGAAAATTAGAATAGTAGCGGAGAACAAGTAACAATTTGCAACTCTTTGTACTCCACTATAGAACAAATATGGCAAAGGAAGAAAAGACGAAGAGTTAAAAGACGATCAGTCAGTAAAGAGGGAAGAGGAAAGGAAAGAAACGTATGGTCATCCATCCGTACAAGAAGAGTTATAATGAGAGAGAAAAAAAGGCGGTGTCATATATTTTATTAATTATAAAGAGCACAGGAATCAAGGAGGAATTGGAATTGCATGATATGGCAATCGATGACTTTATGATTGGCAAATTGCAGCGTGCATGCATGGGCTCGACTTGTCATGCACGACGCGGCAAGGCATGTTTACAAAGCAAATAAACACAACTATGTACGTAAATACTCGTGTATTTTCCACGCAAACGCATGACTAAAATCCGACTGAATTACAATTTTTATTATAATGGCTGCAATAGGTTAGATTTCAGTCGTAGCTACTGGTAGCTACTATTTAGCTGAATTTTAGTTAATTTTGGCCGCCAGTGGGTGCGATACTGGCGGCTGCGATTCAATCAGAATTCAGTAAATTTGGTACCGATCGAATAACGCTGATGTCCTATATGATTTTGGAGTTAGACTATAGTATTATCGTCATCGACGCTGAAGAAATCGAATCCGCGATCGGTCGTTAATGCCTGCGTCGTGCACAGGTGCGCAGGTGGTCGTCGCACAAGAGATCACGCATTGTCTCTCTCTATTTATACGTATATATGAAAATTGACATCATGTGCGCCTCTTCAATGTTCATCTATGTGCGATATACAAAAAATGCACAATAACTCCTCGTCGGACTTCGCTCGTCATTGCTCCACCATTTGGTTCGATGTAACCGTGATCCAGTCAGAATTCGATCACCATCCAATTAGAATTTGACCACGGTTTAGCCAGAGTCGGAGTCCGATCGAACTGTAACTGGATTTCGATTGCAATCAGATCAAGATCCGACTGAAAAATTAGACTCAGATCAGATCACAGTCAAATTCTAGCCTGATTGTGGTTGGACTCTGATCGCGGCGTTGGCGGCCACAATTTGGCCGAATTTTAGCCACAATCGGACTGAAATTCGATTGCGATCTGGTCAAACTTGGATTTTGGCTAGACCATGGTTGGATTCCTACCCGATTGCGATCGAAATCCAGTTGGAGGGATGCCAATGACAATCCAAATGGATTCACAGGTTAGCACTACAAAAATCATGGTATATAGCGACGAGTTAATATTTCGTCGCTAAGTTAACTATTACTGATGAATTCTAAGCTCATCGTAAATAATTGTATATTAGCGACAGACAAATTATAATCCATCGTTAAAACGAAAATAAGTAGCGATGATATTATTACTTCGACGTTAATACTATTTTCAAATATTATTAGCAACGAATAAATATCAACGTCATAAATTATTATAATCTTAGTGACGACTTATTTACATTTGTCGCTAATATCTTGTTTTTAGCGACGCATTATAAAGTTTTCGTCGTAAAATTCATATCTTTTCCAGATGACTAATTAGCGACGAATATTTCATACTTCGTTGCTAATAACAGCAAACGATTTAAAAACATTTTGTGGTCTAGCTAGTCGACTAGTTAGCGACGAAATAACAATACTCATCGCTAATGTGTCAGTCGACTGCACAATCGACTGAAAAACATTTTGTGGCCTTACCAGTCGACTGGTTAGTGACAAAATAACTATAGTCATCGCTAATATTAGTGACGATAATAAATTTTCGTCGCTAACATTAAAATATTAGCGACGAAAAGTTAATGTTCATCGCTAATCTCCGCCTAAAAACCGACCCTTGACCCTCCCTGATCATTTTATCGATGCCCACTTCTCTGCTTCTCCTCTTCGGCTTCGGCTCCGGCTTCAGTGTTGGCTCTTGTTCATCTCCTCTCCACTCCGGCTGTGGGTCTTCCTCTTCAGCTTCGGCTCCAGCTCCGACCGGCTCCACCTCAAACCTCAACGATTTCTTTGTCTCCACCTCCGGCTCGTTTGGCTCTAGCCCGGCGATTTTTCTGTCTCCGCCTCCAGATCTAGCTCCATCTTCCAGCTCTGGCTCAGCCCCCAACCAGCTCTCTAGTTCTGACTTCCTTGGCTCCGGCGTCC
>JBAMHZ010423566.1:0-23475 GCA_037177395.1 Alpinia galanga | reverse complement strand
GCTCCTCACCAAATTTCGGAAATTTCCTTCTCTTTCTTATGCTCCACTCTCCCAATGTCTCCGTATCTTCCTGCCCGACAGAAGAAGGATCACGGAAAGGGAACCACTTGGAAAGGAGAAATAAAAAATGAAACCTTTTCATTTGCTCCGTGTTTACAAACGCGGAAAGCAGAGGAGACAGCCGCAGTGGAGGAGAAGGGAAAGGAGAGGACAGGGGAAAGCATCCATTGATTCTGTTTACTTAGGCAAATGGAAATGAAAGGCCTATCCTCGTCTTTGTTTTCAACCGCAATCCCACGGTATCCTAATCTAGCTTGCGTCTTCGTTTGTTGACTCACGGAATTAACATTGGCTTCTTCGTAAAAATATATATATATGTATGGAGGGGAGTAAATAAGGATGTCAGATGGCCAGCACAGAAATGCGAAGCCATTAGTAATCTAATGGTGAACTTCATGAATTGATTCCTTATCCTTTCAAGATTTAACATGACTGCACTGGTCATCTGGATTAGCCCTGAGAGCCTTAACATTGGCTTATCTTGTGCTATGATCTCATTTGTCATCAACCTATGATGTGGGCATTGCTTACAAGCAATAAGTGTTACCTCACATTCATTCAGGATTGTAAACAAGACAAATCAAATTAAGATTTATACCTGATTAATTTTGAGATGGTCAGTTTGTTCTTCATAATTCTTTTAGACAAAAGTGGTTAGTTCAGTCTCACGAACCTTTGTCGAAGAGCTTATAATTCTCCTAAGCGAAGTCTCCTGTAAGACTATCAAATGTCGAAGATCTCTTGTGTGATGTTTTTCTATTTTGCCATTGCACTATGACTCAAGTGATGGTTCAAACTTAGTTCATTTAGATGTCATCGAGTTCTCAATTCAAACTTATTTGATTATTTGAAATTTTTATTTTTTTTTAAATTTATTTAATTAGTCAGCTTGATATTGCAAGCTTATTTGTTTATTTTAAGAATTTTTTTAAAAAAATTATTTAGCATATTTACACAAGCTTTATAATTGAATATAGTTTAGGCAAACTTGTAATTCTATTTAGAAAAAAATTCTTACAAATGTATCGCAATTGGAAATTGAATCTAAGATGCCTGAAAAACTGCATGAGTATCTATCACTGCACTGTAGTTATGGAGGCCACTATCCGTATTTATATGGTAAAACATAATAACATCCACACCAAGTGCCTCTCATAGTTGGCCTCCTAGTTTACTGAAGAATAATAAATCACAAAGGGCTTCCCTTGACATAGTGGCGGTACCTTTGCATAGGTGAGGTCAAAAATAAGATATTCCTAAGACCTCATATGACAAACACTAGTGTAGTTATCAACTATGTCAATCTGTGAAAGCTACAATCTCTATTTATGAAAATCAATGTATGTGTTAAGTTTATTTAATTGACATTGTATATATTGAATGAATATCATCTCCCAGAGTCTACAATTGCAATAAGTTAGTCTCAATGTTAGCTCTGTTAGTAATTACATAAAATTTATCTATAGTGGATAAGAATCAATTCCTAAAGAATTTATCACCTTAAGCTATCGAGGATCATTTCATATGTACTTTCCAATTGAATTTCTAATTTATCTCTTTTTTAATAGAAACAGCTGAAGAGGACTATTAATGTAACGATTCTATGCTACAATTGCAATAAGTTCTTAATACCCCAAATTTTATACTATGCACTCGTGTTAGCTCTAAATAGTATTTACAAATAGTCTTTAACCAATCCCTTTAGCTAGTATAGTACGTCTAAACGACTATTAAAATATGTTTTACTATTCTAAATGATTGCCTAGGAGCTATGTGCATGATTATGCTTATAAATTTAGGGAGAAAAACTCTATTTAACGGCCATTGAATTCTAAAGTAACTTAGGCCTCAATGTAAATCGCATGTGCAAGGCTTCCTCCATGTTTCTTTTACATAATTTTTAAAATGTGCCACATACTTTTAGAATCATCTTTTTTCTTTTTCTTTGGCTTAGACTTTAACATATTTGTCTAAATTCCCCTTCATCTATCATTAACTAACAAACACCCTAACTCTAATAATAATATGACATGTGATAGGGACATATCAAAAATTTTATCGTTATTTCTAATGGAGTTATATATAATGGCACAAGCTATTTTGCAAATTAACTTGAGGTTTAAAGATAGAAAATTTTGCCTACTTTAAAATATATATATATAACTGTCATATTAGTAGTTCTCCACCGCTGTCTCTACATGTGAAAGAAGCTAAATCAGGATGTCAGGTGGCCAGTACAAAAATATAGAGTCATCAGTAATCTGGCGGTGAACTTCAGGAATTGACCCCTTGCACTTTCAAATATTAACACGACTACACTGGTCATCTGGGTTAGCACTGGGGCTGATTTTACCTACTTTAAGGTTATAGACCTACTAGATGATGTGTAATTATGCCTTGAGTAATTACATTTTTAACTAAGCTATTTTAATGTGCTTAGAAAAGGGTCCAAATTAGGTTAATATTATGTTCAATGTTGGAAAAGTTTAAAAACAAATAGGCTCATCGAACACTTGGTAGATGGAGAAGTTCAAAAGGTGTAAACAAATAATGACGAAGTTCAATAGGAGTTGATAGATGATAAAAAGTCTAAATAGATTTGGATATTTGGTGGATAAAGAAGCATAATAGTAGTTAAAAGATAAGAAGTCATAGTAGACCAAGGTGGATTGAATTCCTAGTGGATAGAAGAAGTTTCAGAGTCTTTTTGACGAGTAAAAATATTGTTCAAAGTGAAACCCTTGGCAAACAAAAGAAAATTTGGAAGTAAGAATTTTTTATATGTGATATAAGAGATTATGAGTGACTTATAATTTTGAATTTTAGATAGATTCTATTTAGGTGTTAAATTGACCAAGAAACATGTGTTTTAGAGTAGTAGTCAATAATTCAATCTACTAAAGTTTAATTTCAGTCGACTGAGAAGTTGACTCAAGATATTTTTCTCACAAAAAGAAAGGTATTATTTCTACTATTCTTGACTAACATGTTAATGTCAAAAGCACCACAAAATCAAATCTGTATTTTGATATATGAAATGAAGTTTAAAGTTAATTAGGATACTTAGTATTCTAACATGATTTGTCAAGTGTGTCGGTGCATAATCTTAACAGGTGAAGTCCATAGGGGAGTATAGCAAAGGAAGCCCCAGATGAGTCAGGGTTGGACCTGAGATGAGGCCTAGCAGGTGCTAAGGTTCATTTTTTAAAGTGGCTTAAATCATTTTTTTAAAGGGATCTAAAAATTAGTATTAAGACCCCCAAAATTAATCTATTAATATTTTTTTTTCAAAATTCGACTCAGGCCACTAAGTATTAGGTACGACGCTATGGATGACCTAAGCATCCATATGGGAGTCTGGCAAATGAATTCTTGGAGAACCCAAGCAAGTGAAGTTTAGATGAGAGTTTGACAAAGGAAGTCTTGGAGGACCTAAATAGGTGAAGTTCATATGAGAGTTTGACAAGGTAATTTATAAAAGTACTAGGCAAGTAAGCTCGAGCGAATTTCTATTTTAGAAAATAGTAAGGGACAGTCCATACTTTTGAGAACAGGATAGACTCAAGTTAGGCGTCACTCTGATAATAGAATGGGACAACTGAGTTGCTATAAAGTCATACACTTTATGTTTCTGTATTAACTCTGTGATGCAGGATTTGGGTTTCAAATATCTAGATTAGAGGTTCGGACGTCCAAATTAGTTCTAGGCAATCAGTGTCCAAATTCAGGTCAAGTTCAAATTCAGACTGATGTAGCACTTGGAGATTGGTTGACCACACTATGTATCACATTGGATCTAAGCAGCCGAAAGGAGTCCGAGTGATGGAGGAGATAAGAAACAACTAAATCAGACCGATCAAGTTCTACCGAGAGACTGTCATGTTATCATTCAAGCACCTAGAAGAAGTTCAGACGACTAAAATTGATGAAAGTGGGATGACTTAGACTGAATCGAGGTTACACTGGGATACTCGAAAGGGCTTTTAAGCGACCAAATTGATTCTATAAAAGTAAATCAAGCAACAACTTCATATAATCAATCATTGAAAATGACTCAAAAATTTTAAGCACACATCAACAAGCTAATCTTTCTCGCTCCAATGGTAAAATTATAATTATTGATATATTTATTTTGTCGTTCTTTCAATTATACTATTACATAGTGCAATTATGATGATGATTCTATAATATCATCCCCTAGAAGCTATAAATGTTTAAGAAAAATTAAAAGGGTGTCCTTTTCATTAAAAGTCACTTAAAAAAAAAGAAATAATTAATGCCTCAATATATTCCTTATCTCAAAAATATTCTTATTTTAATATTAATTCAGTAGGTAACAAATAACTATTACAATTATTTTAAAACAATATTGATCAAAATGAAATATATTTACTAATTTTAATAGGTTAAAATAATTTTAAAAATTATAGTAATACCGAAGCAAGAATATTTTTACAATGAAATTTCATTCTATTTCCACAATATCATTTTCTTAAAACTATCATAATTTATAGAAGTGAATTAACATGATTAGGTCACCAAATCTTTTCACACTAAAAAAAAAAAAAAAGGAGAGCTTGTAAATTGATACAGTTAGTAATTACGTAGATATTTGTTATATGAAATATTAGAGTTAATTTTCAACGGGCATAAAATATTTCATTGATTTCCATACAAGAGGTCACTGTATTAAATTGAAATTATTTATGATTTATCATCATTTATTAAGTTGGAGAGTCGACTAAAAAAATATAAGGATGTATTTGGTTTGGAGTGGTTATTAATAATTTTAATTATCCATTTAAGGTTATCAATAAAACCTCATTTAGTTCATGATTTGAGTGATTACTAAGTAATAAAGGATGTCTGACACGTCATGTCACATCAGAAAAAAGATTATGGATGGGAGATCGAATTGGAAAACCTCTGAGAAGCTTAATTTTCATTTATTGCTGGGGTTATGAATTTTTTTCTTCAAAATTATCCTTTGATTTTTACCCTTTGAAATAAAAATATCCTTATCAATTTAATAAATATAAATTAAACCCTACGTAAATTATTAATATAATTAAAATTCTAATCGATCGATCATTCTCGTCGCCGCTCACCGCCTATCGCCGCCGCAGCCACCACCACCGGCCAACTGCCAGACGTCGTTAGCCGCTAGACATCGTCGGCCGCCGGTCATTGTCGACCACTAATCATCGACAACCGCCGACCGCCATCGATCGCCACCGGCCACCGCCGATCACCGGTCACTAGTTACCGATTGTCGGCCGCTGGCCACTGCTAATTATCATAACAATAATAATGTTTCAGAATAAATAAAATCTTACAATTAAATTAGAGATAATATAGTAATATGTTACACTATGTTATACTTTAAAACTAATAAATTTTATTAAATTATTTAGAATTGAATCAAACAACCTAAATTATATTTAATTCTCTATAATTTTAATTATGCAATTATCTAATAATCATATAACTAAGATTATACATGACTCCTCCAAACCAACCTCATTCGAGTGAATATTATCACATTTTATTATAGGTAAAAAAAAACCAATTAACATTGAACTTTAATTTATACTAAATTTGTTCCAGTGTCCTCTCGTCTTTCCTGTATCATCTCGACGTTGCTGCTACTGTGAAAAGATGGAGGAACAGCCGTGCAGGATGGGACGTTTCATGTGTACATGGAGGTCGTGTATGGCCAGGCCACCCATGAAATGTCACTCCTCTATCTCGTCGCCTTTTCTAGATGCCATTTACTTGCACAGAAACTCCACAAAGAGACACACGAGACACAGTGGAGATTTTGTTTGGAGTTGGATGATGCGCAGTGGTCTAAAATAATGCTTCAAAAATGGCAAATTCTTCGGTTGAATTCTCAGCAGAGTAATTTTTTTTACAGTGATAATTTTTTTTTAATGAATCTATTCGTAAATATTTACCGTAGTTTAATATTGATTAACAACCTAACATAATCTTCCTCCTTTATTCAAGCTTGGGACCGACCATGATAGGTTATCATGGGCAAAGTTATATAGAGCTGAATATTGGATTATGACTCGGGCACACGAGCAGAAGATGAGAGTTCCAGAGATGAGGATATTAAGATGAATATGTGGACATATGAGGATGGACAGAATAAGAAATGAGAACATTAGAGAGAAAGTCGAAGTTGCATCTATTGAGGAAAAACTTTGAGAAACACGTTTATGGTGGTACAGACATGTACTTAGACGACCAATAAATGCCCCAGTTAGGCGATGTGAAACTATGACAAATACACACATTAAACGTGGAAGAGGAAGACCAAAAAAGACTTGGTTAGCAACAATAAAACAAGATAAAATGTATTTAAATATAAATGATGATATGGTGGGAGATAGAGCTCAATGGCGTAGAAGGATCCATGTAGCCGACCCCACCTAGTGGGATAAGGCTTGGTTGTTGTTGTTGTATAAGTTTTCATTGATTTCTCTTTAAGAAACATCATGGAAGTTAAGTGTCTCATGATAAGTAATAACTTAGACGCTGAATCAGAACAAAGTTACCATTGCAATGCACATTGTTTATTCTGATTATCTACAATGGATTCAGGTCTGTATCTGGATATACTTGTGGGTAGATTACAGCAGCATAGTTGATTTATTGGGGAAAATCTTTATAGCAGGTAGCAATCTATCAATGCTTTCTTTTTCCCATGATTATAACCTTACTTCTGTGCTCACGTTTCTGTAATTTCAGTTGTTTCATTCTTAGCTGTGCTTGGGTTTGCCATCTACGGGGGCAGGTAATTACTAATAATTGCATGACATCTTGATAATCGCAAGTAATAATGTAGCATTATTTATGTTTTTTTTTGTCTTTTTCCAAATAGCCTTTTTTTCTTGCTACGCCGATTCCCAATTGAATCAAAGGGGAGGAGGAAGAAACTTCATGAGGTATTTTATCAATACTGTTTCAGATGCAAAATATAGTACAAGTAGAATTAGGAATGATACCTAACAACAGGAGCTCCAGTTACCTTCCTGTTACTTTTCCATGAAACAAAGTATGTAAGCTTCAAATATTTCTACAAACATATGAAAGGTACTGTGCATTTTGTCAACCTTTGTAGTCACCATAAGGAAAACCAACTTGTTTGCTAAAAGCATTTACTGATTATTATTATTCGACAAAACCATACAAAAGAATGAAGCTTGATAGATGAACTCCTGATTGGGAGTAACATCCAGAAGATTTTGAACTTTTTCTGAAAATAATTACTTTTTTTTTAGATATGTATTTCCTGTATACGAGGAAATTCATTATTACTGCCTGTACAGTGCATATTTTAGTTTCTTTTTTTAGTGTGGCACACTTTGGCTTATAACTGGTTGGTAACAAAATTGAAATCAAAATTTTCAAAATGGAAAATTCACATAAATCATTAACTGACGAAATAAAAAAGTCCATCAGAAAATTAACTGAAAATTTTAAGTAACGTTTCAGTGAAAATAACAATGATTCTTGTAATTAACACTAGGTCAGACAGCCGTCGGTTTCCCGGCTAATGGCCCTCCGACGCCTAAGTTAGAGCTTGCAAGCGGACGAAAAAGAAGAAGACCGAAGACACAAAAAGTAAAGAGTAAGAAAATGGTGCAACTGACCAACCTTTGTATCCATGCTTTTCCTCCTCTCTTATAGTTGCAGAGAGGAATCTTTCCCCCGCCTTCCCCACGATCGCCCCTTCTCTCTGACAAGGAGACGCTGAATGAACCGAGAGCGATGTGCCAGTGACAGGTGGCAAGGCGAGGTGCTCTTTGTCAGACCGTTAGAGAAAGACATTTTTCCTATTATGGTACGAGGCATCTTCTGGTTGTTGTCGTGGGCAGTGGTTGTTAAAGACATCCTTTAACAACCTCATATGTGAAAACCTCTAACCATTTAGGGGAAGGAATCTTCTGCGGGGTCCTTGTTGAAAAGGACGTGAGCTTTCCCTAGTGCCGAGCTGTTTTGCTTGGCTCAGGGATATGCCTGTCGACCGAGCCGACCTGCCTTAGTTCGGGCATCTGACTGTCGACCGAGCCGATCTGCTTTAGCTCGGGAGCCTGCCTGCTGACGGGGTTGATCTGTCTCGACTCGAGAGTCTGCCTGCTGACAGAGCTGGTCCGCCTCTGCTCAGGAGTCTACCTGCTGACAGAGCTGATCTGTCTCGACTCGGGGGTATGTCCATCCTGTCTTGGCCATACTTGTCTGAACCATCCTGACTCGATTTTTCTGGCTCGAATATTCAAAGGAGCCCTGTTGACTTTGTTTAACTGTTCCTATTTTTCAGCTCTATAGTATGAAATGAAAATGTAGCGGTAACAACAATATATCAGTAAGAATAGCAATAAGGAAATATAATAACATATTAAGTTATTTAAATTGTTCAATTTGGGTTTAGTGGTTTGTATATGTTGAAACTGAAACTAATCCAAATTGATAATTTTGCCTCATTACAAACTAAAACCAAACCAATAACCAATATTTTTTGTTCGAGTCAATTTGTTTTGTTGGTCTCAGATTTTTGGTGCTCACCCTAGTTTTTTGTTAACTATTTGCATAAGTTCACTGATATACAAGCAGCCCCAAGCAGTTAGCCTAACCATATTCCAAGTCAATTCGTGTTGTAGACCATTGATCATCAATGAAATGATAGCCACAACTTTTTTAGGAATTGAACTCCTTTGCTGGACACAAATGCAGGGAATTCATATGGGCATCAATAATGAACATTTGATTGTGAATAACTAATTGTATTCTTGGATTCCCTCCTAATCAGGAATGTGAAATCTGATGTAGGTTGGATCTGTCACGGCCATATGCTTTGCATGCTTCCTTATCCGATGCTTCGTGGTAAGTCAATTGATAAACTTTTGGACCCATTTTATTATGTTATCCTGAAAACACACAGAAATGAATGCAATGAGCTGCTTGGAGTGCCCAATTGAAATGATGTATTCCTCTTTTCATTGTAGGTTGGATTGTCTGCATTTGACAAAGATGCCTCTCTGGAGGTTTTGGATCATCCTATACTAGACCTTGTATACTACATGGTACATTTAATGCACTTCTGTAAATTAGCTTCTGACCATATGCATCTACATGATTTTTTTCCCGACATGGTATGTTTAATATGCTAGTTTCGTGAATTAGCTCATGATCATTTCCGTCTAATACTATGATTCTTTCTCAACAGCTGACTGAGATACTCCCCTCAGCGCTTGTCCTTTACATACTCCGTAAGCTTCCTCCAAAGCGAGTATCAGCACAATACCACCCTATTCGATAGCGGGGAACTGAACACCATTTTGAGCTTGCATTATGGCAACTAGACTCAAAATTTTGTTCAAAGGTTGCAGTAGATCAAACTGTATGAGAGGCTATTGGTTGTGATCCCTCGTGTTTACTTGTAGGAATTTAGCAACCTTAAGGATAGGAGGTCAATTCAGTGCTTTGGAATGGAGTTGTGGGATCACACAAGCAACCAATTTGTATTAAGTGTATTGTTGAGATTGAAGGCTTGAGAAAATTATATGATTTTAGAACAGAAGTCGAAGTATATTACTCACAAGTTGTTCAATTATCAATTGAATAAAAAAAAATCAAAGAGCTTTAAAATAATTGTAGTCTTATATGATGATCAAGTTATCTCTTTAAATTAAAGTTTTACAAAAAAAAATGTTATATGTTGTTGTACTTTATGAATCAGAATTTTGAGTTGCTAAAAAATACCACTAATGTGAAAAAAAATTATAAACAAATTTAAATGCCAATATTGATGAATAGACATATTGGAAATAATCAAATAAAAAAAGTAAATTTTATTATTAATAAATTAATTTAATTGACTTAATATATCATGTAAAAAGGAGGATACACCAAACAGGCTAAATATTTGAAAGAACAAGATCATTCTGCATCATTCTTTTTCTGTCAAGAAGAAATCTCTCAAATGGTACACTTATAAGTTCTTCAAAAGAAGCAAATAAAAAAAAAACCATCTGTAGCACTACAAATTTAAATAAATTAACAAGATAAACTTCAATCTGGGGATCTGTTACTGGTCCTTAGTTTGATAAGTTGTGATCCAGGAATCAAGATTCTCCTGAGGTCTTATGAAAAAATGATAACAAATGGAAATTGTGTTCATCATCTCAAATATAAACAAAAGTTCAGCCTAGACATTCTTGTATAGTGTTTTTAAACCTATAAACCGGGCACCAGAGACCAAAGTGCATCTAGTTGAAATGTTGAACTGCTTCGATTATAAAAAACAGGAATCGACAGGGCCTTTGGTTCTGATTTGGTTTTTAAAACAGTCCTCGAACTTGCCTTCACAGGCCCTTCCATCACCAACCACTTACCTAAACACATGCAAAAGCTTGTCAACACCCCCATGGCACCAAGTTGAATCAGATTTTGGATCGCTTCAACTTCGAAAATCAGGAACCTACAGGGTCTATGGTTCTAATATGGTTTCTAAAACACTGTCCTTGATCTTATCTTTACAAACCCTTTGATCATCAACCATTGATCTAAATACATCCAAAAGCTTGTCCAAACCTTCCATGGCACCCCCTAATTCTTTCATGGCACAAACGATGCTTTCAATGGTGGAAAAACAACCTGCCTTAGGCTCATGTCTCACTTCAGCATACAAGCTCTCCCTCCCTGAATCCAGCTTCAGATGAGGCAAAAGTTGCAGCCATGGATTCTCATGGTAAATCCTCTTTGCCTTAGCCCAAGTGCCGTCTAAAATGACCAAATGCTTTACCTCGAAATCCACTTCCTTTAAACTGATAGCCTTATCAGTAGGAAAAAGGAGTGCAGCTCCAGGAGGGATCACGATATCAAATTCGTCAAAGTCTTCAAGTTCCTTGCTTGGCTGCAATTCCTTCGTCTGCAACTTTTTAACAGTAAAACCATTATCGATTGCAGCTCTGCCAATGGGAGTCTCTACGACCGAGTAGATTCTGGGTTTGCAAGAGCGCTCAACAAACATCTTTATATCACTACTAGAACACGTTACTATGCATTTATCACATGCCATTGTGATCGTATCAGCTGAACTTAAATCAAAATCGAGTTTCTTGGATCTCGGCATCGAAGAAATCGGAGTCTGTTTCTGATAAGTAAATGAAGGATTTGAGACCTGCCTTTCCAATGGATTCTGAAGGCTGAATGAATGGGCAGAACGGCAACCATTGCAGTACTTAGCATCTGAAAAATTCAAACTTCCTTCTGGCTTCATCTGGGTTCCCATGTAGGGCTCGAGAGGACGAAGAACTAACTGAGCATGAAAGTTCACATCGGTGACCGGGACGATCTCCAGGTTCTTCAGGCCCAACTTAGCGATCCGAGTCGAATTTAGCGGATGCTTCTTCTCCAAGCTATGAAGCAGGATCGTGACGGAGATAGAGTTGTCGAGAGGCGTCGACGGAAATCGAGAGCAAATACAGGTGCTAGCAGCCTTGAAGCACTTTAGGCAGAAGGGTCGCCGCGAAGTCCCCTCGCTCCCCATCGCTAAGGCTAGTGCTCGATAAAAATGGGATCTTTTGGCGAAGAAGAGATACCGCGTCGCATCGAGAGACCGATGGAGGAAGACGACTGGAATGCCGACGACAGAACCATGCGGCATCTCCGAGCTTCGAACCGGCGAGCCGTCAAGCCATGGCTGTAACCCTAATTCGCAGCCATTGTTCTCAGATAAGTGGACTAGTAGCATCTGATGGGCCGGGCCTTAAATGCCCAAATATACAATTTTCGAATTTTGAAGCTGAAATATGAAAAATTATCGAAGTGGCAGCATAGTAAATATCGTATCAGCAGCGGTTAATATTGTAGATATTTACAAGGCCACCCTAGTCAACTCACTAGTTCTAAAATGGTAGTAACGTAAATAGGAGCAACGATAAGGCTAATCTCATCAACCTTTTTCCAATTGAAATAGTTCCGTCGTTCGCGGCTTCGCCTTCGTCTTCTTCTTCCGTTCGATCCCACAGTTAGCTAGGGTTTGCAGAATATCGATACGGTTCCGTTCTTCCAGCCCTGAAAATGGTGGATTGCCTCCTCGGCTTTGGATCAAGGTTAATCCTAGTGCCGATCTTCCTGCTTTAACTGCTATTCAATGTTGATTTCTTGAGTTTGGTCAAGAAGTGGAATTTCTAGATTTATTCGAGTAAAATTTTGGACTCAAATAGTAAATATTTCGACATTTTCTTTCTTTCCGTTTTGCTTATATTGCTTCTGCAATACGTTCGTTGGTTGATGTGCAATCATCAAGTTTATCAAACGAAGTTTTGGGAATCTGGTTTTGGTATTTTTAGGCTAATCTGTGCAATATTACGTGGTTCATTCTTTTTTATTAAATGAGGTTGGTTGCTCAACTCGCATTTTTATTTTTTTTTTGAAGGTTGTCCGGTTGAATTCATATTTTGGAGGATAATAGATGATTTCCTCCTTCTACTTGAAACTTGTGATAGTTTTTTTTTGGTGAGCATTATAGATATCTATAGCTGGTACAATCTGATCTGCCCAGTTTTATAGAAATTTATCAAACGAGGTTTTGGGCATCTCATTTCGGTTTTCTTGAGGGTGATCCTCGTGATTTTTTATGTGTATCAAACTTTTTGATCGAATAAGCTTCTTTGCTGAACCTGCAAAAATGTTTTTTAAGCTTCTATGGTTAAATTCAGATTCTGGTGGATGATAGATGATGTTTAATCCAAACAACTTTTTCCTTTTACTTGAAACTTGTTATAATTTCTTTTTGAAGAGCATTGTAGATATCAATAGCTGGTACACTCTAATTATCTGATCTGCGCAGTTTTATGGAAATTTGTTAAACAAGGTTTTGGGTATCTTATTTCATTTTTTTTTTGCTGGGTAACATTTGTTTAGATGTAAAAGGCATTAAAAAAAAACAAAGAAATTTGAACACTAATGATCTCTCGTTACGTTGATAAATAACATTCGATTATTTATAATTATAATTTTTATATTTAAATATATAATAATAATAATTTTATAATTTTAAATCATTTATAAAATATAAAAGTTAAAAAAATAATATAAATTTAATGTATTAGATAAATATTTAAGTTAAATTATAAGGACAATAATATTATTAGTTAAATTTGATAAAAAGAATTATTACTTAATAAAACTTTTATAAATATGTTTGTAGAAGCTTTCAAAACGTAAATAAATAATTCAACATTTTACCAAAGGTACACATAAGTTTGCCAATGCCTAAAAGGTAAACCAGACTTTTATATTTCCTAAAATGCGGTCAAAATTGAATATTTTTTCTTTCTTCTCTCCTTTTCTCTCCTTTACATACAGTTATTTTCTTTCATTTTAAATTAATTTTTTTAATGAATACAAATCGGCACACCTTAGTACTAATCTCAAAAACTAACACTAAAATAATGCTAATCTCAAAAAATAAGCACCAGCACCATGGTACTGATCTCAAAAGACCAGTACCACCTTGCTACTAATCTAAAAAGACCAGCACCAGCACCTGGAGCGGATGATCAGCATCTGGTACTGGTATTGATCACTAGTGTGTTAAAATATAATTTTTTTAAAAAAAGTAAAAAATAGTATATTTGAAATCTTAAATACTATAGAAATTCATAGGAGTTAGAATGAATCTGATCGAAGTTTTTTAAGACCATCAATGAGTTTTCACCGAAACTCATTGATAATCTTAGGGGATTTAAATTTTTAAAAAATTGACATGTAATGGAAGATAGTAGTATAGTGAAGGTATTGATAATGTCTATGTCTAGTTCTGATATTTCTATGATAAGTTATACGTGTGTGTCAATTGTTTTAAAATATAAACTTTGAAAATCTTATGATTATTACTGTTAATGACTTTAAGCTGATATTTTTGGACACATAAAAACTCTATGATACTTTAGAAATTTATAACACTTGAAATGAATCCTATTGGAACTCTTTAGATCCATTAATGAGTTTTATTCGAAACCCTAAACCCCTTTATAGATTCTAAAAGATTTTAAACACTATTTTTTAAAATTCAAAGATGTACATTTGTTATTAGGAGAAATAACAAATAAAGATAGCTTAATTTCGAGTCTAAAAATATTTTTTTGAAATCATCTCCAATACCATTTAGTGTTGGTCTCAAAAAATCAGCATTAAGGTGGCGCTGATTTTTTAGATCAACACAGCCAAGTACTGGTTTTTATTTGTTAAAAAAAATTTAATTTAAAAGAAAAAAAAAGAAATGCATGTAAAGGAAAGAAGAAAAAAAAATATTCAATTTCGAGGACAAAGGGATAAAATGGAAATGAAATGCACCCTTTAGAAATTATAAAAGTATGATGCAAAAGGATTGACAAACTTCATAAGTTTTCATAAATTGTCATAAATAATTTTAAATACAGTTAATTTTTACTCAGCTTGTCTACACTCTTTTGTTTTTATATTTTAAAGGAAAAATTATAATTCATACAAAAATTCAAAAAAAAATAATTTTTTATCTTAATTTTTCTCAGAAAAAAAATGATTGTTTTTCTCGGTTTTATGTTCCAATTCCAGGATTAGAAATCGAAGTGACGAATTCAAAATTGAAAGAAAATGCTCAAACACCACTAAAAGAGGTTGATGTCATTTTACCCAGTTTATTAATTAATTTTCCTCCTTTCTTCCTCCTCCCTCTCCCTCTACCTCGCCGCCCTGACCATGCTCCCCTTCCCCTCGCGCTTGCCCTCCTCTCTCACTCCGTCCTCTTGTCGCAGCGGGAGCTCGATGGCTGGTGTGTGCCTCTGCGAAGACGGCGTCGCTCTCGAACCCCTACTGATCTCCAGCTGCACCGCCCATGAGGAGGAGGGGGCCTACAAGGAAAAGGAGAGGGAAGTGTCCAGTGGCCTCTTCTTCCATCGCATCCCTTCCGCCTCCCCCCGCTCCAGCCGTCCCTCCACGCCTCAGTTCCACCAGTTCTTCCCCGCCCCTTCCCCCGAGCCGCCCGTCCCCGACGTACCGGATCCAAGCTTGTCAACTCAGGGCAACGACGGGATGCAGTGCGACGTTGCTCGGGTGTCTGAAGAGAGGGCAGTCGGTTGCGTGGCGGAGAAGCGGGATTTGGAGGCGAGCCCTTCCGGGTCCAGAACGATGACGAGGGCGGAGCTGGCGAGCTTGGTGGCATGGCTGAGATGCATCGCGATCGATCCCCGTGACCGCACGCAGGTAGTGAAGGAAGAGTTGGTGGACGCGCAGGTGCTGAGAGCCCGGGAGACGCTGTTTCGGACTCTGGATGATGACACGAAGATTAGGGAGTTCCCTCTTCCTCCTGAGGTAATCTAGACCCGCTTTTCTTCTTTTTTTTGTTAATTTGATTTATTCTGTAATGAACAAGATTGAAAGAAAGTATTTGGTGCGGCATAAAAGCGTAATTTATGTTTTTAGGTTATTAGATCCAGTTTTTAAACATGCTTTCTCCTCTTTCGTTCTTTTTACTGGTCATTCAGATATAGGACAGAGAACCTACAACAGACATATCCTGTTTTGAAGATTGGGACACGTCTATTCCACAGGAACAACTCGCAAAACCTGAATTTGCGAGTCGTAACACGATTATAAGCGGATTAAACAAATTTTGATGCCGTTAAGTCAGCCATGAGTCACTTGTAATGATTGTGTGTTTTAAAAACTGGGTAGTCAAGCACAACTAAGTTACTCGTTATCTAAGTTTTTTGGCACTAATTCCTGATTCCAGTTGGATAATAGACAAAAGATTGTTAGCGTCCTATCTAGAACCTGTCCCTGTTGGTAAAGAATTTCAGTTCTATATCAGAAAAGAGTTTCAAAGAACTCTAATTTCAATTCTTATATTTGAATTTATTAATAAAGTAATAATTTTTTTTAATGTTTGAAATCATAGATTATGAATATAATTGGTATTATATATTAGTTCTTTAGCATCATAAATTTCTAAGAATTATGGTGCACAATAGTTTTGTCTCCAACATCATGCTGAACTTATTATTTTCTGTTACTAAATCTATATGAATTTTTAAGGTTTTAAAAAATTTATCATGAACTTTTATTGGCAAATACATCTAATATTTTGATCTTTGTAAAAATCTATCACAGAAAAAAAATTATATTCAAAATTTATATAATTCTTCATAAAATTGTTTTCATACAACATATGTTATTTTGACACCTCATTTGATTTGTTAGTGATCAAAATATTTTTATATTTTTATCTTTTATTAATTAAAGGCTGTTCAAATTGTATCACATTTTACTTATTTTCAAATTAATTGAACAAATTATGTTTTTTTAAATTAATATACGATGTGATGTATTATTCATCACAAACATGTTACTGAGTTTGTTAAGTTGGGAATGTGATAAATGGGTTAAAAACTAAAAATATGTGACATATTTGTTAAAAATGAAAATTTGTGACAAATCTGTAATTGGTTGCAACCTTACAAGTTTCCAAGAAATTTAGTAATTAAATTTTGAGGCTAAATTCAAGATTCAAATTTTGATGGAGAGTAAATATTGTTTTCTGTCATGAACTCCTAATTGATCATTAACATGGCCGAGAAGCACATAACAATCCCACTATACCATGATACACAGATTTCTATAATGGTTTAGTGGCTTGTTGCTCAATGGCGCTATGGAATTTGGGTTATGGGTTCTAGAGTCATCAAGTCTAGTCCCAACGTGGAGTATTGGACTCATTTGGTTTATTTCAGTTTCATGTGTATTAGTTCTGTTTGGCAGTTGTTTGCAATGTTTCTATTATATGTTGATGGTCTGTTGAGAAAATCCTTAACTATAATTGCCTATTTAAATATTCTTTCCTACTTTGATAATGCTGGATGGTACTATGAAATTCCATGCATGACATATGAGCAGAATTTTCAAGGACTTGCCATAGAAATTGCAAGAATATCTAACTGTAGATCTAAGATATCATAGGAAGTGCTCTAATCATAGTTGGCAAAATTAACTTATACTGATATGGATCACTTGTGTTGGATCAACATTGACAATAATTGATCTGATATTTTTTGAGAAATTGGCATATCATAAAAATTGAAGAGGAGTTTAGAAAATCTAGGGATTCAAAGAAATTAGCTGGAAGATTGTTAAATTAGTTTAGAGAAATGATGGAATCCTTTAAAATTTGATTAAATTGAGAGTCAAAATAGATTAAATTGAGCTAAACCTTGGTCACATTGAGATGACTTTAAAAATTGGACCAATTTAGCCTTCCCTTTCATCCCAACTCGATTCTTAGAAAATGTGGAACCGCCACATTAGCGGCCTCCCACCGCTGCAAAACCAACTCGATTCTTAGAGAACTTGCACGAAAAGGAGAGAACCTCTGCCTCTGTCACCCTCTTAAATTGATTAGCCTTATCGCATCATGAGATTCACCATGAAATAAAAAACTACTCACTCAACTTTGTCATCATTCGTTAGAATCAATGAATAATATATCATAAATTGCATTTGTTAGTTTTGCATTTAAAATGATCATGATAAGCTCTTACATTATTTTGATCCTGATGTCTTGGACCTGACTAGGCCTGAGCATGCATGTAATGATGTAAATTTGTAGTATTGTCATGGACCCCTTTAACAGAAAAGATGTCAGTTTCTTACTATCTTGTTTCTGCATCATATGCATATGGTTGTCAGTCACCACTGTATGTGGTTGATCCTATGTGATGTGCTCTCTCATCTTGATTACCATTGTGACTTGCAAAGGAAATCTACTCCCTGAAGTTTTCTTACTAATATCCACTGAAAGTTAGAACTGACAATTGTTCATTCCTTCTCACTTGTCTTTATATTCTGGGAAAATCTAGTTTGTCTGAATAGTGAAATTCCAAGTGCCACAATTTACCTGAACATTCCTGCCCAAACATTTCCCATTTTTAGTATTCTCGTCTTCATGTTCCTTTCAGTTTATTCTTCTTGTCATTGTATATTTGTAACAAAACGTAGCCCATGAATTCTGGAAACTCTGACTAGAAAATCTGCTCACCTTTATTACAATATTTCTTGCTTTGTCTATGCTCTCACTCTGACTGAATGATGTTATTTTCAGAAAAAGCAAAAACTTAGGAGACACTCAGAAGGTTTACAGAAGAAAGGGAAACACGGTTCTGTTCAAAAACTGATTCAGCCAAAACGGAGGTCTGAAAGGATTGCTCAAAATGAGAATGAAAATATTCGGCACCTTCGCACCCGCAGAAAGCGCATTGGACTTGGATCAAATTTCCAAGCTGATGTGCCTGATTGGACGTGCCCACCTAGTGAAATGAGTATTTCTAGTTATAAGGAGGATCCTGATGCAAATAAGTGGGTGGGTTTTCTAATTTGGCCAGCACAAGGGAATGACAGGAAAGAATTTGATGAAAAAATTCAACAAAGCGAAACAAATTATTGTGCTTGCCCCTCCCCAGGATCTATAGTCTGCATCAGATCTCATGTGAGTGAAGTGAGACATAAGCTGAAGGTTGAGCTAGGTCAAACTTTCTTTGATTGGGGTTTTGATTCCATGGGTGAAGAAGTTTCTGACTCATGGACAGGTGAGGAACAAGCATGGTTTGATGCTCTTAAGAGGCAAGAAAATGAGTCAGGAAATGGCATTTGGCAAGCTATCCCAACATACTTTAGCTCCAAAAGCAGACAAAACTTGATAAACTATTACTTTAATGTTTATCTACTGCGACAGATGAGCATCGACAGTAGATTGATGCCTGAGTGCATCAACTCAGATGAAGAGAATCATGATGATGAGGAAATTGAGGATCCCAAAAAGAAGAGAGTGGCTGTCAAGAAAAAGGCAAAGTTCTTGAATGCTCATACTTCAGATTGCGTGGATGTCAATAGGGTAAAGTCCTTTTCTTTGTCCTCCATAGACTGTTCCTGCATTTTGGAGATCCACGAGTGTAAATGTAGAGTAGTATAGGAGCTTGAAGTCTAATCAATTTTATTGGGTTCTACTCAAATCTCTAAATTTGTGATATGTTTGATTGATGTCCCTTTGTCATTCCATTAATTTAGCTGAAGTATAAACCAAATTTTCAAGTATTGTTCCATTTGAGGTTTTGATCTCTGGTCCGGATGATACAGTGTCTGTAGCACGTCGTGTCAAACTTTCATCATCCTCTGAGGCATGTTGATGTCGAATTAAATCAGTTTTAACCTTTAGTTCCTTCTACTTACCTTTTTTTATATTGAAATATAAGAATATAGCAATTAAAAAGTTAATTAAGTTAAAATTTTAGTTAAACAAATTACTAAAATACAATGTTTATCTTAACTGATCAAATGAGTATGATGCACAGTTTTTTGTACCATTAGAGTGGGATCCATCCTACAATGTCTCAAAATTCAAATTAGATAATTTTCCCTCGTGTTCATAAATATCATGATTCACTATTGGGAGTTGGATTTGGACAAACACAATTGAAACTAGAATAGATGATAAAAAAGATATCTTGTTTTTTTTTTTTAATATCTGGAGTCATCATTATTCTTGTTGCTCTTGTTATTATTGTTGTTGCTATTATCCTTGTTATTAGCAGTAGTATTATGATACTATTTCATCTCTCCTCCTTGTGACTGATAGATTAAATCAAAGCATGTAGAAAGAAAAATTCTTATCTCACTATTTTGGACTATGTAAGTAAAGGCAAACCCTATGTCAGTTAGTACTGTCAAGATTCTATTGGCACAAGTGACAATTACATGTGGTGACATTGTATTGGTATCGGTTGGCATTGGTACATTTCAACCGTGCTGTAAACATGAAACCTTATGATAACTCATATGCTTGGACTCTAGATGTCAATATTCATATTGGAGATCAAATAATACTGGATGAGAAATCTCACAAGTTTCTTTTGTTCTAAGCTTCCTTCTTATGTTTTGTCCTTCAGGTGGCAGAAGGCGAAGAACCATGAATATTGCCTTCGTACATAGACATTTTCCCAAGCATACCCATTGGATTGAACCTGCAAAGAGATGATCTCATTGTATCAGAGAACTCTAAAGTGCCTAAGGGCTCAGATGAAGTCAAAGATGATTCTCAAACTGAGCTAGAACACTTGAGAGTTCTTGATGGGTTTCTCAGGTCAACTGTCCACTGATGAAAAGAAACAGAAATAGGCATATTCAATCCCACGTTTCTCGGTTTCTTATTTTATTTTATTTTTCTCTACATGTAAGATCAAGCAATTTATAACTGTTTGGTTTGCAACCATTTGTAACATTTGGGTTCTGTACTTCATCAGCATGAATGCATCATACTGTCTCTTGCTCACTGGACCATGATTGTAATTTAGGGTTTCCATTGTATCTACGTCTAGTTATATAATCCTCCATTTTTTTCCCAGTTGTGTACTTAAAATTTATGATAAAAAAAAAGTGGATACCTGAGACTTCAAGGCCTCAATATTGCTTACGTAGTAGATCCTTCCATTATAGTTTTAAGAGACGCCTCTTTGTCTGAAAGCCACTGTGGGCAACTCAGTTGTTGCAATTCATGTTTTTCTTTTGTTTGGAGTATTAATCTTTTCTTTCTAGTTAACTTTGAAATTTTAAATTTTGATCCTTAGAATTACTGGGTTAGTATTTTATATATACATACAGTGCTTGCTCAGTTCTCGGCTGTGTTTGGTACTTTGTAATCTGTCTTGTAATATAATTCAGATTATATTACAAGATAGATATATTTATTTGATATAATTTTAACACCGTAATGTAATATAGTCTGGATTATAAAATATAAAAAAACTTTGTAATTTAGATTACGAACTAAAACTCATGTAATCCAAATTACATTACAAAGTCAATACAAGTCAATGCCAATGATTGACGACTAAAGAATATCGATCGTGGCCATCAGTCGTCGCCCGACCACCGTCAGCCGCAGCCTATCGCTCATGGTTGGCCATCGCTGGTCGATCACCTGCGACTGTCAATCGGCTGTCGACTGCCAATAACGATCAGCGACTCATAATAATTGATGGCTAATCGTGACCGACAGTAATCGACAATTGATGATGTACAATAAAAATGAATACCAAATAAAAAAATATAATCACTCTGGTAATCAAAGATTACATTACAAATCTTAATTAAATATAACAATATAATATTAATTTTATTATATTATATTATACATTCTATTACATATTACTATTTTTTAATCATTTATTGACACCCTGATGTTCTGTTATTTCTCAACTTATTTATCATTAATTGTTTGCCCACAGCCGTCAATTTTTGTCCGCCTTTCGGATTCCTCTCGTCGCCTCGAAGTTTCGACTCGTCCCATCGGCCATCACCCTCGCTCGCTCACGGATGGTGCCGAGCAAAAATATCTCCCTTTGCTCTCTTCCCGTCCTCAATCAATCTCCCGTGGACACGTCGATGTTTGCTTTTCTCGGATCTCCCACTCTGCATCACGTGGTGACTTCGCTGCCTTCGAAGCTTTATCGATCCGTTGAAAGCTCCACTATCAGAGGAGACGATAGGGGATAAGGAAGTAGTTTTTGGTAGTTTTCGGGACCTCACCCGGCGTCTTCCACCCTTAGGAGACACTTAGGTAGCTTCTAACCTTGTTTTGTTCACAAGTTTTTCAGCCTTTGTTTCCTATATGGTTCGTTTAATTTCTTGAGATATCGAACTCATGGAATGAGATTGTGGTAAATTTGGGTTTTTTTTTTTTTTGGACTTTTGATCTTTTAATAACAGCAAAATGATAGATTTTCCTTTATGGGCGATTTTGGGATGTCGAAAGCATCTAAATTTTTTGACTTGGTGATTTAGCATCATAGTTTGCTTTTGTCGGCTTATCGCATGGCTTGGCTGTGGATTCTTCAGGAAGCATGCCCATGGCAACTACCAAGGAAACTACCAATAGCACTGCTACAGCCGGTACTGCAAAAGTTCCTGCCGTTGCTCAACCTCTGGCTGAAAAACCATCGGATATTGCATCCAACATCGCCTACCATGCCCGCTACAGTCCTCACTTTTCTCCTCTTAAGTTTGATCCGGAGCAAGCCTATTGTGCCACTGCCGACAGTGTTCGTGATCTCCTGATTCATGTGAGACTTGGATAACTAGCACACGCATCTTTATTTATTAACCGTTCTATCTTACATGGTTGTTGACTGTCTTCTGTTCCGGCTAATTTCAGAGGTGGAATGAGACTTTCCTGCATTTTCACAAAGTTGATCCCAAACAGACGTACTACCTGTCAATGGAGTACCTACAGGGTCGTGCTCTCACCAATGCTATCGGTAACCTCGGTCTGTCTGGAGCATATGCAGATGCTTTGAAAAAAATGGGCTACGAACTTGAAGAAATTGCAGAGCAGGTAATAAATTTCACGACGTCAACTCTCGGTAGATTCTCAAACTCATAAACATAAAAGAGGATAACAGGTGTCTGAGAAAGACGGACATGTAAGGATGCAGTCAACCGTTATGCCCTTTGCCTCGTACCGTACCTCAGCTTAATGCTGCTCGCCTCTAGGCATCCCTGTAGACTTAAATTGACATTACCATTGATGCATTTCTTGAATTAATAGAGCAATACAAAACTACCGTAAATGTTTGTGTCCTTTTATGACCACTTTCGTCCAGGGTATATCATGCACAGGAAGCCATTTCTTTTGGATAGACATTTCAGAGTAACGTTTTGAATATTATGATTGTCTGTAATTATCAGTATCTTGACTTCAAATTTAACAAACAAAATCCTTTTACAGGAGAAAGATGCAGCCTTGGGAAATGGTGGTTTGGGGAGGCTTGCATCCTGCTTTCTAGATTCAATGGCAACGCTAAACTTACCTGCTTGGGGTTATGGTCTACGATATAGATATGGCTTATTTAAGCAGCGGATCTCTAAGGAGGGCCAAGAAGAGGTAGCTGAAGATTGGCTTGAGGTACTTTCTACTCTCTTTTTTTTTCGAATATTGTTTCTGCTGAACTCTCTTTAGAAAGGCTTATGTCTCCTGTTATTCCATATGACAGAAGTTCAGTCCATGGGAGATTGTGAGGCATGATATCTTGTACCCTATTAGATTTTTTGGCCATGTTGAGGTCTCTCCTACAGGATCGTAAGTGCATTTTGACTCTGGCATTTTGTCAAATTTGCTTTAAATTAAAGAGCTAATATTTAATTGTTAGTTTCACACTTTTGTTACATCATAGATGTTAAGGCATTTGTCACTTGATCAATCATAATTAACGTTTCATGTTTGCAAATAAGTCGTGCATGTCTCCGGTACATGTGAGTTCACTCCATCGCAACCGTCAGATCATACGGGCCTCGCATGAGGCCCAAGTTATTCAA
>JBAMHZ010423547.1:0-11406 GCA_037177395.1 Alpinia galanga | reverse complement strand
TTTGACAATACCTTTAAGTTAGGCTAATCCATAAGCCTCAACTTTCCACTTCTTATGCCAAAGCATAATGAAGGTTTTCTAACTTAAGCCGCATTAGTACGGTCAGTTGGAAAAGTTCCAAATAGGAGACCATTGTTGATTCTACTACAGAGGCAGAGTACATTGCCACTTCAAAAATAGCAAAGAAAGCAATCTAGGTCAAGAAGTTCATTACTGAACTTGGTGTGGTTCCAAGTGTAGTTGAAGCATTACCGGTGTACTATGACAACAATGGCGTCATTACACAAGCGAAGGAACTAAGGTCTCATCAGCGATCCAAGCATGTACTTTGTCGATATCATCTGATTAGAGAGATCATAGGTAGAAGAGACGTACAAATTGAGAAGGTTCCCACTGAAAGTAACCTAGCATATCCTTTAACAAAGCCTCTTCCCCATAACCTAGCATATCCTTTAACAAAGCCTCTTCCCCAAGAAAAATTTAAGGGGCACGTAGAAGCTTATGGTATTAGATACCAAGGCAATTGGCTTTAGGCTAAGTAGAAGTATGATGCATTTGAGAGTTATCCTAAGGCAATCACCTTAAAAGTTTATTAATAAATTTACTATTTGGTTGTACATTTATTATGTATTTGATAGGATCTTTTGTGTCGTCTTCTTCTTCTTCTTCTTCTTCTTCATCGTGTCCAGGCTCGGCTAGCACTGATCGGAGATGACACCTTGTGAGCTTTAGAAGTTATCTCGAGGGATTCTAGTGTGGATACCGATAGAGGCAAGGTTTGTGAGCCTTGCTCATGGTTTTGGCAGGTTCATTAAAATCCCGCAGGTATAAACTTATCTCCTTTTCTTCTTTTTCATCAAATATGTCAAATGAAAGTTTTTCTAGCCCCCGAGGATGTAATAAAAATTATTTTTATTTTTCCTTCCACTGTGCTTAATCCTAGATTAGCTTCCCGACATGCCAACACATTCTTCACAGAAATCTTGTCCTATCAAGCAAAAATAACACAAACATATCTCCGAATGAGGAAGATAATAAAACAATGCAAAATAAAGATAATATGCATGAATGTCATGAAAATGAGATGAGATGTACGCCTAAATGACATCTACAACTCTATATAAAATGCGTACATCAAAATCTCCCAGACTTAAACCTTTTCTTATTCTCAAGCAAACTTCAATGTTTAGGTTAACGTATAGAAATAGACATCTTTATTATCTAGTATGTTCATCTAATCTTATCAAGTGATGCCCTAATCAAATCAAACATTTAGGTTTACTAAGTATATATAGAAAGTTTTTCGTGCAAGTATATAAGTTGATCCTTGAGTTTTCAAATTCTAAATCAAGTCAAGTTATCATCTCATTGTGTTCCTATAGTTTCCAGCTTTAGGCACTTATCTGCCCTAAGCGAGGGTCATCTCCCAAACTAACATAAAGTCTCAAAGGCATGATCGGTATTAAGAGAAATTGATGGGTGTTTCTCTAATAACCTAACTCTGTCTCAAATGGGTACTAAACCATTTCCACCCACGATAACTATTTTTAAGCTCTCTTCTTAAGAGAACTTTCATTTCCCTCATGCTCACTAAATCTTGATTTTTTTTAAAATGGGCTTACACAATCTAAGCATCTCTAGTAACTAAAATACTAATTGAGAGTTACCTATGGATTCCAAAGTATTAGTCTAATGAAATGAATCATGACTAATTATGTACTAAATCAACTCTTAGAAGTTCAATGAAAGTGTATGTGAAAATTAAAAACAAACTAGTAGAGTTTGATAAACACTAATTTAAACTCCATATAATTTTTACCACAAGATAGAAGAGCATGAATTACTTAAGAACAATGAATCATATCAACATGATATCATAAATATAGATATACATTGAAGCTTAATATAAGGACAAACAATGCAAGAACTAAAGGTAAAATACATGATAATGCATGAACAGATAAAATGCATGTTGAATATAGTAAACTAATTCTGAAGAAACTATAAAATGAAAACAACTAACCCAACTTTAATTTAAATAAACTCCCCCCCCCCAAACTTAAGTTCATGCATACCTACGGACATTATGATTGATCTCGGCAAGGTACAGGTTAACTTCCTCTTCACTTGAGTTGTTGTTTATATGTCCTGAAATGTAAACAAACACAAGAATAAAAACTTTAACATACTTAAATCAAATGAGAAAATGAAAATAAAACTTGGGTTGCCTCCCAAGAAGCACTTGATTATGGTCGTAAGTTCAACCCCTACGACACTTTCATCCTGGATCAAGTTCCATATTTCTTGCTTGTCTATGATGGGTATGTGTGTGATAATTTATAGGTCGAGCATGTCTCCTTGCTTCTATTTGAAACTTTGATTTCTTGTCCAACAAAAACTTATATTTCTTCTCCTATGCTACACAAGCTACCCTGCATGGGGAATTTTTGACAAATGAAGAATTAAAAAAATCAAATTGAATTATTTCATCTTCAACTTCTAAGGTCAATCTCTAATTTTTAATATCAATAATAGCTCCTGCAATAGCTAAAAAGGACATACCTAAGATGATAGAGGTTTGAGGGTTTTCACTCACATACAGAATGAGGAAATCAGTAGTAACACAAAATTTTCTATAATTATCGGGATGTCCTCTAATATTCCTAAAGGTTGTTTTAACGTGGAGTCTACAAGTTGTATGGTTATTTCAATCGGTTTTATCCCTTTCAGTCTCATTCTCTCATAGAATACATATGACATAAGGTTCACGTCGGATCCATTGTCACATAAGGTTATGTCAATATTAAAATTGTGGATTACACAAGAAATCAAAAAGTCCCCAGAATCTTTGAGTTTAATAGGAAATTTATTTTGAATAACTATTTCACTTTCATTTGTCAAGATGACGGCTGCGAAATCCTTCATTTCTACCTTGTCCATCTTTGATATATTTTTAGCCATGATAGACATTTTTGTATCTCCAAGATTTTAGTCTTGTCTAATATTTTAATGTTCAATTGCAAGAACTGCATTGTAGTTCTCTGATGGATTTATCTTTGGTTTCCTTAGGAATCTATCTGGTACACTTGAGGAAGCGCTAGCAATTTGGGTTATCTGAGTCTCTAATATCTTGGTGTGGCTTACGAGGCTATCCAAAGTGGACTTCAAATCTTTTAGCACTTCTTTAGTTTGCAAGTGTCTCTGTTGAAATTCATTATTAGTCTTAGTTTGGTTCATTATAAAACCTTCCATCATTTGCTTGAGTCTTGATTGTTGAGGAGCTTGTTATGTTGTCAATTGTTGCTCATTTCCCATTGATTGTTGGATGTTTTCTAAATTATTTCTATAGGAAAATTTTAGGTGATTCCTCCATCCTGGATTATAGGTATTTGAGTATGGATTGTTGGTTCTTGAACTGAAATTATTTACTGCATCAACCTGTTCAATTTATCCTTCTTGACAAAAGTTAAATCTAGGGAAACTCTCCTTCAAATGTCCAATTAATCCACAATCTTCACAGAGTACATTAACGACATTTAAAGTGGTCGTATTTAAAGAGTCAAATCCTTTACTAAGTACATCCATTCCTTCTCCTACCTTGACAGTAGGCTGGTTAATGCAAATTAACTCCCGAGAGGATTTAAAGCTATTCACCTTATTAGGAGTACCAGAGCCTTGGGAGCAACTAAGAAATCTCCTCAACTTCAGTAATTGTCTTTTCCTCTTTTATTTGTAATTTTCTTGATTTTACTATTCTAAGTTAACTTTGCATTTAGGTGGCACCTAAGTATGACGAGGTAGTGAGATGCCTTGCTGATTATCAAAAAATAATGGAGCCCAAAGAAAAGTTATCGAGAAGCTAGAATGCTTCCTTATCTAAACGATTAAAGGAGGCTCTTCATAGAGAATCTAACCTCACCAGCTCACAAGAACTTTTGAAGATAACTAATAAAGAGATGACAAACAAGGTATCTTCACTAATGACTGATAGCTGCATTTTATTGTGTTGTTTTTATACATCGATTGGCCATTTTTAGCTCTTTTGTGTGGGTAATTACTATTGTTCAGCATGTTTTACATTTTGGAGTTAATTGGGATTAATTGCATGATTTTTACAATTTTAGAGTTATTTCTCATAAATTTGAATGTGATCTTGTAGGAAATGCGAAAGAGCCTAAACGGAGCAATCAGAGTCATTCGTCCAGATCAGGATTAAGCACAACCGTTGGATGGATCAAGATCAAGCCTAATTGAGGATTAATCAAAGCAATCAAACCCTAGCTTTAATCAATGGCTAGGATTTAATTGGCTTTGATCGGACGACAGAGATTAAACCCATTTAAAGCTTCTGCCGCGTGAGAAAGCTACAGTGCCACAGTTCGTTTCTTCCTCCGCGCGCAGCGCATCCCTCTCGACCCAGGCGGCGGCGGCGGAAGCTCGGCGGCGTCTGCAGCTCAGCGCGACGTCCTCGACAACACCTAGCTTGCGGATTCGCGGCGTAGCGTCATCCTCCGCAGTCAGCACCAGCAGCTCCAGTCTTTCAGATCCGAGGGCTGGGCAGGGGACCTCGGTGACGGAGGCTTCCACTCCGTCTTCACCGGCGACCATCCACAGCGACTTCTGGAGTAGAAATCCCCTAACCTATGGATTCGGAATTGGGTGGATCTTTTTCAGCCGACGGATTCAACGGCCAGATTCTTCATCCACTTTCGGCGGCCGCCCACAGCTCCCTCTCCCGGTGACAGCCTTCCCAGCTCATCCCGAGCTCGTCCAGAGCTGGTTTCAGCTCTTTCCGAGCTCTTCCACAGCTGGTCCCACCCGTCTGAGTTTGTCCAGCAGCCGCCGGATTCGTCGGAAGCAACCGCAGCTCAAATAGTGGGTATTTCATCTGACCAGCCACCTCTCGCCGGCAGGATTCTCCGGCGAGAGATTCGCTCCATCAACCGTAGCCGAGCAGCAGCACCTCTGTAGCGAAGTCGTCATCCACCGGAAGGGGTGTTTTCCTCTCCGGGCAGTTTGGGTCGTATATTACATTTTTGTTATTCAGTTCATTTACTTGAACTTTCTGTTATTTGTTATTGTCATTTATACATTGTAGTTCGGTGATACTTGTATCGTAGCGTGACGCTGCAGTGCGAGTTCAACAATTGCATGTTAGATAGGATTTCGATTATTGTTGATAGATTTACAGAAAATCCCAAAACCCTGTTAAGTTGTTTAGAAGCAAACGTCCTGTCATTGTTCCACGTGAGAGACGACCTGGGCCCTCTACTATACTGCCTTAGTGTAGGAAAAGAAATTTCAGTCTTTATTAAATTATTAATTTGGTTAGTGCACGTGACAAGAGAAAAGTGACGCTTTATGCATTCAATCTCTGCACACGACCACTCCTCAATAAAAAGATTATCCAAACAGGTTTAACCAAAACCTATTAATCTATCCCCCATAAAATTTCATAGAAAGTCCATTTAAATTAGGAAAAAATTCTAAAAAATTCTATAAAATAATTTCTTAATTAATACTTATTATTTAGGTAATATTTAATTATGATATTTTACAATTTCTATTGACACACTAATATTATAATTATTTTAGTCCCAAAATTATACGCACCAAATTCGAGGGGCATGAGACAATATATTTATGACCTATAAAGGAATATTTTATTAAAAATAATTAATGATCGGCTAATCCCTTTTAGGTATTCCCTTTTTTTTCTACGTTTTTGATAGGAGAGCCTTTAAGTTATAGGTCACTTTAGCACTTTAGGTTAGTAAACAAAATCTACGATGTTTAACCTCGGAGATATGATTGTACTTGCGCTACAGGTGTAGTCAAAAAGCTAGCTGTCAAACTTTTTTTTTTTAACTCTGTAAAACCTTTGCAATTTTCTATTTGCTGTCTGACTTTATAATTTTCTGGAAATGTAAATCATGATGCAATTATTCATTACCATAAATGTACTCTTCCCTTCAGTATGTATATCTAAATATTTAGTCATGAGGTAACAATAAAAATGCTAAGTTGCATAATGCAAACCAAATTTTTGGGTGCCTATCAATGTGTGAAAGTAAACAGTCCTGCTTTGGTGCCAGTTTGTAAGTTTCTGAAAGCAAGCAAACCTGATTTTGAGGGAAATAAGGTTCAGTGGAATTTTACCAAGTTTTTGATCGGTAAGGTTGGCAAGGTCATTGCTTGATACAAGTATCAACAGCCCCATTCGTGTTCTTTGAGGGAACACAACTACTTCAAAGTGATCATAGTGCCTTGTACATTTTGTTTTTCCTTATCATCTCGTCGTCTCTTTGCAGAAATACATTCGAACTTGGAAGTTAAAAGATGTGAAAACATGTACTTGCCAAAGGTATAATTTCCTTGTTTCACCTTTTTCGAATATCTGTCTACCTTATATAGATATTTAGTCCTAAAACTAGTTGTCAATTTCGGGGTTCTTTCTTCTGTGTTTGAGATGTTTGTCATTATCATCATTTACTTGGCATATCCATGGATCTCAACGTTCATGCTTGGCTCATGACACTGCACAAACTTTGTATATGAATCGTAATTCCATTGCAAAACATATGAAATACAAAATAACGCATATATAGAGAGAAAGATATCTGGTAGTTTGGTGTTTTAATTTGGGCCAGTTCAAGTAAACTAAATAGGACCATCTTTCCATACGCCGTTCTATACAATAGCTATATGGTCCTGGCTTTTGCTATTTAAAACTTTGAAATTTATGTTCCTTTCCTTTTCCTTTTCTCCTTTTTACCCTCACTGGGTAATTGACTACAGAATTAACAGATATAACAAGTGATTCCCAATGAGGAAAAAACGACTAGGATTATGCACTTTTAAGGAAAAGAAAAGATCTTTTGTAGGCCTTAATTACTTGGAAAGGAAAAGGAAACAGGACCAACGCAAAAGATAACCATTTTCGCAATAATGATTATCTAAATTTTTGCATCGTTCCCAGTTTATTTCATTCCATTAGTCTTGCATGTTAAATGGCCTTGGCTTTTGGAGTAATTGGATTTGCTAAAAATTGAACCTTAATGAGGATCCTGAGCATAATTTGTATTTAAAGTTTTCTTAAGTGTGGAGCATATGCTGAAAATGCATACTTTCTATAATAAAATTCAAGACACTATCAAATGTGATATAATTCTCTATATGCATCGAACATGTATAGTACCGCACTACATTCCTTATGTTTGGAATCGAATTATATTCACCATGCAATTCCAACTCCTTTTCAATTTATTGTTTGTTTTGAGCTGCTGTATCTGCATAGATGGAGCACCTTCTATCACGAAAACGATCGTCGTTGATCAGAAAGGGTCTGGAAATTTCACCACTATTCAGGCCGCTGTTAATTCGATATATGATGGCAATCAAAAATGGATTCAAATTTTTGTCAAGCAAGGGGTATACAGGTATTCTGTTAACCCTCTGTTTTTTCTGAAAAAGAAGCTTGCGCTTGTTTCTTTAGTTATACCATAGCAACAATTGGCCTACTTTATTTTGATATTCTTGTACGGAGAAGGTTATCATATCAATGTCAAAATCATTTATTGTGCTGCAACGTGAAGGTACTACCAAGACTACTGATACTACCATAATTGTATCCTCTAACGCTATTGGTCGACAGAAGATGGGACCTCGAGCAGGGTCAAGAGAGTAAGTCAGATGGGGTCAGCACTCCGACTTCAAGGTGTCTAAATGAAGAGAACAAACAGTTCGGCCATGTGAAAAGGCCGAGTGGAAGACAAGTGGTTCAGCCATGTAAAGAGGCCGAGTGGAAGACAAGTGGCTCGACCAGGTGAGAAAACCGAGCAGACGACAAACAGCTCGACCATATAAAGAGGCCGAGTGGAGGACAAGTGGTTCGGCCAAGTGAGGAAGCCGAGCAGACGACAAACGGCTTGACCATGTGAAGAGACCAAATAGAAACCCAATAGCTCGACCAGACGGCAAAGATGAGGCGGATACAATAGCTCGGCCATGCAGAGAGGCCGAGTGGAAGACGAACGACTCGGTGGAGGTGCAGGCTCTCCTCTCTGTCGTACTAGGGGACCACTCCTGAGATTCGTCCCATTTTAAGTAAACATGCACACCTCTCATTCGGCCCTGGGTGCAGACACCTCGGATAGCTAAAAGGGAGGATATTCTCCCTATCAACCATGCTTCTAATGGCCTGGCAACTCATCTTGGGTCACGTGGCACCATCTCATAGTTGGTGAGACAAAAAGTGCTCCTGGCCTTACATAAAAAGGCCGTTGAAGGTAAGAGAGGAGGTACGCAAAATCATCGCAGGGTTTTTCCTTTTTCCTAGTTTTTTTCATCTATTTTTCTTCTCCTCTCCACAAAGGAAGCGACCTAACTTAAGCATCGGAGGGCTGAAGCCGGGAATCCCGGCGGTAGTTTTCTAACGCGTGTTAACCTTCACAAGAGAGGAAGACCAACGATCTTTACTGCTGCTGTTTAGAGAAAGAACTCATCCTCTCATCTTCTTAGAGGACTCAAAAATCTGAGCAGCATCAATATTGATGAAATGGAAGAGCTATATATATGCCCTCATGGTTCGTTGAGCTATTATCCAGGCCTCAAATGTCAGAATGGTGATCTCATCAGCAAGGCAATTACATATGATCTGAATCGAGATGATGGTAATTACGAAGAATTTCATGGCGTATTCGTCAAAGGGGTTAAATATGTTGTTACAGATGCTCTTCGTATAGGTTTGGTTGAGGACCTCATTTCGACTTTAAATGAGTGTGGCAATGGCGATTGTAACCATCTGGGAGAGAGATTGGTAAATATTCAACGAGAACAGGAAAGTATTTTTTTTTCTTTCGGCGTCTTTTAATTTTCTTGTCGTTCTACTTCAATAGCTGATGGTAATTCATGTGATACATTCAATGCATGCAGGTTTTACTTATCCTTAAAAGGTCCCTCGTCTCCGACACTCCGCTAATTGATGTTTTATTGCAAAATGGAGAAGACATGACACCCAAGGTTTCAGTTCCTTCAGTCGAAAAAACTGTTGAAAAAAAGGCGTTTGATGAGGAGAAGAAGATCTACAAATTCAACACGGTTATTACTTGTAACAAGGTGCTGTATGCTGTAGCGAGGCAGGACTTTGTATATTTAATTTTTAGTTTTCTCACATTGCCATTAGGTTCTCTGAAGAAGCACTTGGGCAGTCAATTCCGAATTGGATGTCTCAATAACTTGTATGATAGTGCAGAGCGTTTGCGTTCATCAGGTTACATGGTTGCAGGCTGCGAAGACAGACTTCTTAATCCTAAGCTTGCGCCATTTTTCAAATGCAAGTATCAAGTCATGGGAGTGGAGTAGGAGGAGAAGCGAATTATATACTACTGCAAACTAAGCGACAATAATTTCTTCTGCCAATCACACGGCAATAATGTCCGGCAGGCAACACTTGTAGACCCCATAAGTCAACCCAGACGAACAATTTCTTCACGTGGAAGGTATTAATTGTCAGGAATTAATGTACATGATCACCGACGAACTCGTAGTCACCGGCCCGCTATCTCTTACAGAAGTCATTTCAAATTTCTTCGCAGAAAAATTACTATTTTATTTTCATCTCTTAGTTTTATGTTTTTTGTTTTTGATAAAATTTAACTAAATCTCATATATATACTACCAAATTGTCTATTTATCCAAGTGTCTTGGCCAAGTTTGACAGACAAGATTTGGCAGTCTGGTTCAGTCGGCTAGCTAGTGTCAGCTTGGGATAGGCTATCGTAAAATGAATTGACTTGTTCAATTTGAACGGATTAATTGGTTCATGCTGATCAAGTTAATTAATGTTTGTTCAATTTTAATTAATTTTGAATCATTTAATTCTTCAACCGTCCGTCTAAACTAAATCATCTTAAGTTACTTTGAAAATTTATCGAATAACAAAATTACTTTTTTAAAAAAATAAAAAATAAATTGCACACGTTACTTTTAATATAGTTACTCATGCACCTATTTTCTATAATGCGCTTTCCTTTATTGTCTCATCCTTTGTCCTTTATTTGGCTGTTGGCCAATCGAATAAGTATGGAGGTGGCTGTCTGATTGTCACTAAGATAGGTTATCATATAGTTACGGAGTTAGTTATAACATGACGATTGAGATTGGCCTTGGAATGACAACTAAGATTATAATTAAATCTACTTGGCCGCAATTTTACAACCGTTTTTACTATCTATTTGAATGGTCATTGGTTGAACCATGGTCCATGGGCCTAATAGGCGGAGTAAAATAAACAACGAGGAAATGAAATAATTAGGTGAATTTGAATTTAAATTAAATCAATATATTGTACAATTGTCTCTAGTTCATCTTATCAACACTTGAATTTGTTCATGAAACATTTAATTGGACCAAACTAATAAGGAAAATTTCAACCTCAGTAAATTTACAACTTTCGTTGACCATGAAAATAATTTATTAAGTTGGTGAGACCTGAGCTTATTTTCAAGAAAGGAAGTTTTCTTAAAAAGTTGACTGATATCGAGTCAGAAAGTGGAGGTCAGATCCGTCATACTTTTTTTGGAGATCAAGGATTACAGTCTCACAGGATCTACTAACTCTGGTGGTACCTTTGGGCACATGATATCTATTGTTACAGAGGAAGCAGTGTTAACTATATACCATCTATAGGATTAGATCGTTACCTGATGAAAAAATATAAAATTTATTAGACTTCTCAAAGTAAGATAAAGAATCGGAACCCTCAGACTACTGGTTAGAAGGGGCGAGGTTAAAATTCAGAATCTCAGAAGTTTAATAGAGAATTCTTCGGGACCCCAGGAAGGCAAACGAGTACTTCCCGGACCTTCTAGTAGTTCTAAACAAAAACGAGAGAACATATAGTGTTACTGGAAGCTAGTCAGTATCCAGCAGCTTCTATAGTGTATTATCTAGCACATCAGTATATTCCAACAGCCTCGTAGACTTAACTATTGCCTTCGCAGCAGATTCACCAGTTTATAACAGCACTTCAGAGTCAGATTCAGACAAAATGGAGGCCTTCTATTTCTCCTTCAGGAACACAATTAATTAGTATAGAGGTTGGACGAGTTTACATGACTACCAAAGTGGAGGTACATCAGGCCGATGGATCGGTCATTCGTGGTAACATTTCAGTTTATTCTATTTATGATGAAACCTTAATTGATACTAATGATTCACATTCATTCATATCTAGAATATTCTTGAGTAAGATTGGGAGAATCCCTATGTTTCGATCCTGTGGGTTAGCAGTACCTCTTCCTTCGGGGAAGGTGTTGACTACACATCAAGAGAACAAGGGGTGTCCATTGGTCTTTGAGGGTCATACTCTCATGGTTGATCTTCAAGTATTAGATATGGTTGAAT
>JBAMHZ010423525.1:0-11407 GCA_037177395.1 Alpinia galanga | reverse complement strand
AGATATCGAATCAGTAAGAAAAAAACAAAGAAGGTAGGATTTGATCAAGGGATTCCAAACAAAATGCAGAAAATGATTTCTGTGCAAACCAGTAAGTCATTTCATTTATCTACATTTCCATCTACTATCAAATTAAGATGGTAATTTTTAGGATGTGCTTGCAGATGTCGAAAGGAAACATACGAAATGAATAACAAATGGCACAAACCTGAGAGTTAAGTGAAAGGTGGAGACTCATGTTCAGAACTTGTAATGGATGTGAACCAAGATACTGTATCCTCCCTTGACAACGGAGCAAAGTTCAACCATGAGCTGGACAGACGCTGTATCTCCTTGGAGTATGCATCAGAATCGCGGGAACGGGAACGAGAACGGAGAGGAAACAACTCGGGGCTTGCACTGCCAGCAGCAGCAGTGATAGGAGTCATGGAGCCATTTACATTTGGCTTCCCTCTAAAATTGGTGTTCCTTCTTGGACTCCATTTGGACCTGTAAACTGTTTCCTTCCCTTTGAGTAACAAATTTTGAAGTTTTCTCTGCTCCTGTTGAGAAAATCAGTATCACAGGTCAAACAAAAGATCCCAAAGGGGGGAAAATGGATATAAGAGATGATACATACTCGATATTGCCTTTTCAGTTCTTCCTTCTGTTGCCTCAATAGTTTATACTCTTCCAATATGGATACCAGTGAAACCTAAACAATTAACAGCAGATAAATCACCAGATACTCCATAACTTGCAGACAATGAATCAAGATTTTCTTTTACCCCATCATACAAGAAAGGCATCTGTCTTTTGTTCTCCCAGACGAATATCTCGTTCATCAATTTGTCCACCATATCTGGAATCAGTACTAAACAGTTCGATCAAGACGAAAGAAAGTGATAATGCAGCAGTCCTATGAAGGTCTACCTGGAATTTTGCTGACAATCGCTCGTGCCTTCTCTGCACGTTTTAGATTCAAGTGAAAACCTCTTCCAGCAATGTACTTGTTTGGATCCTGCATCCAGATGAAGCCATCAGTCCACTAGTAAGTAACTTGAACTTAGTGACAACTGAGAAATAGACTTGTGACAGCATTATATTGAATCGATGTGAAGGCTTTTGAGATGCATGCAACCCAAGATCTAAGGAGTATTTACCTAAACAGTGTTTTACAATCGAGTTCTGAGCATGGCAATAGCAATGGAAATTATTCTACCTGGTCATAGTCTTCGAGCCAGTTCTCTTCATTACATGCTGTGAGCCATTTTTTTACCCTGTCTATGATTTCTTTCCTGACAATGGTTTCCTCTTTGGCTTTAGAAATTTGCATCTCGATGCTCGCAAGAAGTTCAGAAGAATTCACAACACCTGAACACAAAAAAGAATTGAGACAAGCAACATGATGCCATGTGTTGTTCATCACTCAGCATGGCTTCAAATATGTGTGCCATACACTTACCTGAATCTACCAGTGCACTGACGTTCCCCGGTGCTGTGCTCATTTCAGGTTTGATATGTGCAGCTCTGCATATCTCTTCTAGTTCTGTCCTTTTAATCAGAACAAGTTCCCTCATTCTAGTCACTTTAAGGTTTGTGAGCCTCACAACTTCACCTTCCATCTGTTAAGAATTATACTTTCGGCAAACTGTTTTTCGTTTGATATTAACAGTCAGGAGACATCTAACAAATCTAACCTTCTCAATTGTTTCAAGTGAGTAGACACCTGAGCATCCAATGTTATGTTCAAGTGATTCCACAATGCTTATTGTTTCTCTATAGTATTTCTTCCCTTCATCAGGTGTCTCCATCAGATTCCACAGATCCAGCAGTGATTCCGCCGCTTGTAGTAGCTACAAATCGTAGAGGTTGTATCAAACAATTTTAACAAGAGGTGTTGAAAGTTATGCATGTAGGTCATTATCAACCTTCTCCTTTCGTATCCTCTTCTCAGTTTCTAGATTCAGGACAGTTTGAGACAGCCCCTTGAGTGTGGAATCACTAATATTTGTGGAATGTTTCCCACCATTATCATGCAAGCTAGGGTGCACAGAGTTGACCGTCTTTCGAAAATCCACTTCAAGGAGACCGCATAAAGAGTAAATATCACTTACAAACTCCAAAACTTTCTGAAGGCGGTCAGACTGAAGAAGAAGAGTTTTCGGTCAGATCAAAAGTTTTTTGAATACTAAACCATACGAGAAACAGCAATACTCAGCAAACTTAACTTTAGAAAGTGAGAGACTAATGACATTCATATTAGTTATTAAGCTACTGCAATAGAATTCACATTGTGCCACAAGTCGATGATACTAACTCTGTACTTTGATATATAATCTGCTTGTGACACTGAGAAATATCAAACAAAAATACCCGTAGATATCTAAAAAGATCACTAGTAGATCCATAGAAGCATACAATCATGCGAAAGTAACCTTAAAGCATAGTTAGATGAAGAAATTGTAGCTTTCTTCTTACATCCTTCGATTTCTCAACTTATAAGTACCACCAGTACTAGCAGATCTGAAAGTAGTCTTTAGTAAATGTAATATCTAATGATTAATGTCTCACAAAATGTGTTTTTGACAAACTAACAACTTTTAAATCTAAGGATGAAAAACCCAGTAGATATTAAACATATGCTGAGTGCAGAAAACCAGGTAGACTAACTGGAATTGTATAAGCAGGAAACATACCTTATCCTCCTGGAGGCTCTTTAGTTGTAACTGATACTCGGTGAGTTTTTGAACCGACAAGTCATCTTGTTTGATCTTAACAACATTAGTCGGAGGATGAGGGTAACTGAATCCTTCTATCTCTGCTTTAATCTTCTCAATCTGTGAAAGCACTTCAGCAAATTGTCTCAGCCGTTCCTCTCTTATTTCCCTCAAATTTTCCAGAAGAGGCTCAACTGAAGCAAGCTGCTCCTTCAGGGACAACTTCTCAATCTACACAACAACAGCTGACTGCTATGAATTTAAGCGATGCGATGATCACACAGGCATAAATTGCAGAATAACATGTTCTTAAACTGATACCATAAGTTTTTTTTTTCTCTCTTCAAAGTGATAGATAAATCTCGAGCTGTTGTACATGTAAAGAAAGGAGCAGTAAAATTCTCATATTGACATGAATTTGGCTCATTGCAGTTGATTTTACCAGTCGAATTCAGAAGAAGATCATCCGAGAAATCAAATAATGAATAACAATGTTGGAAATTTTACTAAAAAAAGTGGTATGGCACCTTGCGCTGGAGGCTGCGTTCATCAAGAACAGCCACAAGAGAAGCAACCTCTGCTTCTTTTGCCGCCACAGACTGGCGAACGTAAGCCCTAGCTCTACCAGCTTCTTCGATCTTCTTCTGGTATATTTTCGTGCACTCCCTCTCCAATTCCAACAGCATGCTGTCCATGTCCTCCTCGCTTTCCCCCATCTCTGTCCATATTTGCTGTTCCACCCAAATGGCATGAACGCCGGCGGACCAGGAAAACCCTAAAATTTTCACTATCTTCTCCGACGAAAAGGTAATAGAGAACGGACCTGAAGCTCTCTGATGGAATCGCCAAAGCCGGTGGTAATCTCCGCCTCTAACCCTAGAGCCGCCATGCCGCCGTCCCTTCCTTGCGCCTCAATTAGTCGGCGATGAGGAGGAGATGAAGAACAACAGTGACCAAAACACCAACTTTCCTCCTCCCTCGCGATCGAACTCGCCGCTTGCGCAAAAAGGAACAACTTTTCCGCTTCCCTTCGCCTGTCCTTACAAGCTTGCTTGCTAATGCCCGAACTGGAAATGGGCACCAGGAGAAAGCAACCGAGATCGCGCGCACTTTGCCAAGATTGAAGCAAAAAAGGCGGTCTTTTATAGCTGCCACCGGCTGTTTAACGTAGTTTATAGTACTTCGGTTGGTCAAATTCTGAAAACGAGCAGCAGCGAAGATATCGTTGTCGATCGAGGACAGCGCGCTGGTTTCTGTTCCATATTTTTTCCCTGTTAGTTTAGGTCTCGATCGGGAAAATTTAGTTATTACATGCAGGATTTAAGATTGCGCAGCTGCATGAGCCCTCCTTCACGCTTCCTTCGTTCATGGCGACGGTGGCAGTTCGAATTGATTCACATCTCGCTCTCAAAAAGAACGATATCTTGATTAAATGGAGTAATTAAGGATTATAAATTATTTTTTATTTTATCGAAATACGCTACAGTTGGAAATGCTTTGGGGGATGGATATGATCAATGACATTCCAACCTCCGGCAGAGGCGGTGGAGCTTTCACGTCGACGAGTCATGTCACCGGCGGCCATCGGAAAGCTATCCTCCTCTGCATTTGTTTGGTTGCGCCGTATTTTAGTGGACTCCGGCCGTTGGTCGTTGAGTGATCATCTCCGCGTCAACAGCAGCCGGCGAACCATGCAGCCATAATTTATTATATATGCATGCATGCGCAAAAATAGAAAAGAATTTCCTTGAAAATTATTATATTCTAAAAATAATTAAAATATTTTATTTTAATTTAATACTAAGATTATTCAATTTAACTAGTTCGAGTATGTAACTGAATTAGTTCCTTCATGCTTATTTTACGGATTTAGCTAGTTCAGTAGGCCAATTTAACAAGTATATAGTTTGCCCAATTCAATTTGCTATCTAATTAGTGTAATTTAACCATCTCAATTACTCAATCAAATTTATTTACTATCATTTTAAAAAAATTAATAATTCTTATAAATCAAATAGGCAATATTTTAATTTAATTAAAATGTGAACCAGGTTTGGTTTTTTAAATAATCGGTTGGTTCAGAGTGGGTAGCGCGAGGCAGCCTAATCTTCAAATCTTGCTGATGTGGTTGTTGTTGTTTTTTTTTTTTTTTTTTTGGGGTTAAAAGGAGAGTAGTAAGTCAGTGTCACAGTGGTTTAACAACTCCGACTCCGACGCCGTTTTTTCACCGCCGTTCAGAATTTCATTTGGCCAGCATTGAGATAACGTAGATCACTTAATAGCTTTGATTTTAAACTTTTTTTTTTGTTTTATTATTGTATTTTATTAGAAGTGCTGATCATAATAATAATTATAAAGTGATTTTCACGATTCCTTTAATGTTTAGCAGGTTTGCCCTCAAAATTTGGTATATTATTAAAACATTTCATATTTTAAAGCGAAGCATTTATTTTATTTTTCTTAAGTATTACATAGTATCACTCGGTAGTCTTTTTTAAATGAAAATTAAAAAAAAAACATTATCAGGTATTAAGAAAGGCTAGTAATTTATTTAGTAAATCTAAGCTACCTCTACCACCTTTACTTACATGAACCTTTGAGATTTACAAAAAATAATTACTTGTGTTTGGATGAATTAACTTGACATCAAGGACAAATATTAGCTCCAGTTTTTTTTTTAATTTATTTATTATTACTGTAGTTTCATTCTGCAATTAACGTGCATATAACTAATCAACATTTTAGTGCTTTGTAGTGTCAATTTAATCTTGTTTTGCCCATCCAAAGAAGGTAGCCACTGAAAACCCACGAAGTCGAGTTTTCTATGTACCGTGGCAACTAGTCCAGGTTCAGAGGCATTTCAAGTATATGGTCCAAATCTGAAGAGCGCCTACAAAAATGAAATGCTTTTGGCCTAACGTATGAAAAAAAAAAAAATTACGAAGACAATTGCTTACCAATTCTTCTGTGGCTCTCTACATTTGGTTCGAAACTCCTGATTATCTTATGAAGGCTCAACATAAATAGTCTTCTCCCTCTGCTTATTTCTACTTTGCAACACTTTCAGGAATATTGTCATCAGCTTTTTCAACAGAATGGTGGTGTTCTTGGTTAGGAGCAACAGCGGCAGTGTCCAGGCACCACCCATCGCTATTGCACTCAGGAACAGCAGGCTCAGTCAAATCAGTGGTAATATTGGGGGAAGAATCATAAGAAGTTGGCTTCTCCGATCCATTGTCGTAGGTGGTTTCAACAGAAATAGGTGTTCCTGGTAGCTGTTGGGTTGGGTATATATGAACGGATCCTGGGGGAAGGAAGACTCCAGTGCCAGGAACAGGAGGTCGAGGACCAGTTGCATTCATTGGAGACACTGCCGCCCACCCGACGGATGCAGGAGGCCCTGAGGACAGAGCTGGAGAAGCCACCATGGGAGCTGCTGCAAAGTGTGGTTGGACACCATTTGGAGATAGCATAATTTGGGGGGTTTGCTGAGCATGTAGAATGCCATTAGTGGGCATGATCCCATATGGTTTCCGAGCCGCCGATGGATACCGGGAGAAGCTTGAAGGCCTAGCTGATGTTGGGATTGAGAGTGGATTTGAAGCAGATGAAGTAGAGAACGTGCCTTCTGATGGAAGAAGAGTTTTCTTTGGACGGTACCTTCCAAAGGTTAGTAGTATCAGTGTCTTGCGAAGGGAGGGGATAGCACGTTTTGCTAGATCTGCACTTTTCCCTTGCATGACAAGTAGTGATCTGGAATAAATCAAAGAGAACTATACTTGAGATCCAAGAGAACTATCATAGATGACATAGGTATGGCCTTGAGTTTGAAACTTGGTGAAGTAGAACATACCCTGCAATTACAGGAAGTTTCAGAGAACCATCATAATCTCCTCTGTGATTGGATGCCACTGCTCTACCATACACAACATCACAATCGGTCAAGAATAAATTACAAAGTGGCCTACCAAACCAAGATGGCCATGTATGAGGCTGTGAATGATCCCCCTTCACATGAGAACAAAAGTCAAGCAAGAACATTAGGTGCTCTCATAGATTCACACGTGTACAAAAAAAGAAGAAGAGAGATTCCCTACCTCATTGAAAAAGTCAATCATGCAAAAATCAGGTTTGACCGGTAAAACTTGCTGCTCAAACAAGCAGTCGAAAATACTATGAAGAAAGCTAGGAATGGCCTCTATCTTCCTCTCTAAAATATTATTTTCAAGTTGGAAAAGGATATGTATAAATTCAAAGAAAATAAATCAGGCAAGTAGCAAATACCTTTAGCGATCAGAGTTCTATGTTCGTCTTCTATAGGTCCTTCATTAGTGGGTATGCCTAGTTGAATCATCTCTCTTCCGTGTCCTTTGGTTGGTCTTTTCAGGGTAACAAATGTTTGTCCTGATTTACGTTGGAAGTATGTTAAAGATAAGAGCTAATAATATAACTATGTAAATCTTAAAGGAAAATAAAAAGTTAAGTGGATTAATAATAATCCACAATGGATCTATCATGGAACAAATTCTCACTACATAAACCTTTAAATAGTGCCTTCAATTAGAATATCAATCATGGAAAGAGGTAATTCTGATTAGTTTAAGTAATTGTTTAAGGATATTGAACGTTATGCATAAGAATATACCTATAAATAATTCTTGAATGATGATTTTATTAATAATAACAATAAAATTATAATTGTATATCCTGTAAAAGAGATGGATTATAGCAATGCTTGCCTGAAAGTTCTCCTCTGTGGCCAGCAGCTCTCATTTCATTTGCTAATGAAACAAGTTTAGTGACCTCTGAGCTATCCAGAAAATTTTCATAAAGTTTAAGCCCTTCAACAACATTGACCTACAAGTTGTATAATGGAAATTAATAACCAAGTTGTATAATAAAGCTAAAAGATTAAATTTCAATCTAACAAATATAGGATGCAATTAAATGCAGCAATATTTTTGTTTTACTTCTTATATAAAACATACCATCATGCCATCACATGTTTCTTTGGCCATGAATTCTTTTGGCGCTGGTATTACCTTTTCAATTCTATCTTGATTTGAGGTCATAACTGTGTTATATGTAGCAGCATCATTTCAAATCTCCAAACATTTAAACCAATGCAAAAGAAATGGTAAAGGTAAAGAACCAAGTGCTCACATTGCTAGGGCATAATACTAAAAAGTAATGATTGAATATTGGACATCAAACAAAAGAAAACAGATATTAACTGTCAGGAATAGGTAAAATATTCCATATGCAGATAAACCAGAACATGCCCAACAAAGCTAGCCTTTTTTTTTTTTTTTTGGGTCTATGACCATGAAAGTGTCCTTGCACCATATTAGATATGAGACAATCCTCATTCAGAGGAGCACCTTCCCAATATTTTTGTTAAGGGAATCAAACCCCTTTGGCTAAAAACCCTTAAGCAATTGTTGGTAAACAAGCTAACGCTAATTGCCAATTAATTTATTAGTATATGTTAAGAATTACACAAAGTTTGAGCTATTAGTAAAATAAATTTATATATTTAGATTTTTAACACTACTTGAATTGATTGATCCCAACTTCCCAACACACGAACTGTTTAGATTAAATTGTTTTTTTTTTTGACACAGATAAGATTCAAATCCCTGCCTCCCCACTGATCTCAAAACTTGAGCTATTAGTAAAGCTATCAATTTATATATTTATATCATTAACAATATAGATGGGATCACTATATACTTGAAGCATGCATAGAATCTTATGACAAATAGCTCGTGAAAGTTTGATTATAAAAATATGGTAGAGTTTGAAAGTATTGTACAACTAACAAAAGAACTAGTAGTTAAGACCTTGTTAATAAAATTCCAGATATTCCATATTAATGTTTAGGAGAAAGGTGAGTTTGTTACAAGGATGTTTGGCTTATATGTGTGTAATCCCTATCACACCATCACATTTCAATCTTCAGTGATAATAACCAGGGCTTCCTTTAAAATGTATTTATAAAATGTGAGATTAGAATTTCCTGAAAATTCAATTTAGAAAATGTAAAATTAGCTGAACTTGCTACAAATAACTCTTAAAAGGATAAGGGTGTTGCATGCCATTTCCAAGATGCTTTTTTTTGTTGCGCACAGTAAGCTATACCAAAAGATGTTTTTGCCATTATTAGAGGGTGAAATGCATACCTCCACAATCTGAGGCTTGACTACCACACCCGGTAGCAGCTTCTAAATTGACAACACAGGTCTCAGCTGGATTACTTCCATCCTTCATGCAACAAGTTTCCAGCAGGCTATGTGAGTTTCCTGAATGCATTTAATTGCGAATAAGATCATAGTTATCCTTGAGCATTCTTAACTATACGAGTCTTATTCAAAGATAATAAAGGCAAAATCCAAATGAGCGTTTCTTGCATAAAACGATCATGTCAGTCATTATTAATTATTAATGAAAACAGTGGCTATGGCTTACAGTTTGATTGTGTGTGAGATGGAGTTAATGCGCTATGCAGTAACAGGGAAAAAAGAGTGAACTTCCATATATCTGCTATTCGATTGTACATTACTATCACAACAGACTCGTGAACTGAAATCAAGCTCACCATCCTTCCCAGCAACAGGGAAACAATTCGTAGCACGAGACATCTGCACATTGTTCTGGTTCACGTTCTTGCTTTGGTCTAATTTATCCACCATCAGCTCCACAGTTCCACTCTCAGACACAGCCGTGCCGGAAGCAGGAGATACACGACTCTCTCGAATCCCATCAGATCGATGCCCATACCTATGTCCAAATCCGGATTTTCTCCCGTCCTTTTGGCCATACGAATGCCTCTGCCTTTGCTTCAGCTGCCTCAAGTCCACCGCCTGTTGCAGTGCGTACCCGACATCGGTAACAGGGAAAAACTGCTGCATGTGGAGGAAGCTTGTCCAGTAGAACCGGCGTTGGTGGATGCACCCAAAAACGTGGTCGTACTCCCCTGGCTCGCCAGTGAACCTGATGTGATCCATCAACAGATCGATGATCGCATTAGCCGCCGCGAACTCTCCCCGCAGCCACGAGATAAGCCCGTCCCTCTCGTCCACAAACCACTGCTGCGGCGCCTCGCTCCCTCGGCCGCCGTTCAGCGGGAACTGCATTGGCTCCACCGACACCACAACCGAGTTACCCGACAACGTCGCCATCTCCAAGCCCTCTAATTCAAGCACATAACCAAAGATCCAACCCCTTGACCTCGAAAATCAAGAGAACAATCTTGTCCAAAGAAGTAAACCGAGCAATAATCTAGAAGAAAAAAATCGAACACAAGTTTCGATCCTGAAAACAAACGGATCGGAGGGAAGAATAAAAAATAATGCAGCTAAAACTCGCGCAATTAACCTCGATTGGGACGGAAAAAACACATCAGACGCGCGAATTCACCAGTTGAATGTAGAGTTCTGGGCCGGATAGGATCGTAGAACACGGAGAAAAAGGAAAAGTTCGAGAATCCGATCGGAAGATACAACGAATTCAAGTAGCAGAGAGATCGAGATCTGGGTAGTGGACGGAAGGGGGGCGAGTAGGGTTTCAGAAGCGATGAGGCGGCTTGCGGGGCACGCTCTCTCTCTCTCTCTTGTGCTTGTAGAAGCGCACTGCGAGCTGCGTTCTTTCGCTACCCTGAAATATAGCATGGCTGACGTCACCCACTGAGAGGGATGACGTCATCACGGGAAGTTTCACGGTGCCTTTCCGCACCGGGTTGCCTCACGACTTACACCACGAAACGCTTCTTTAGAATTTTAGTTTCAGACCGTACCCGGATAAGGACATTCTAGCCAGTAGCCATTGCCCCCCGAATTTTAAAACCTTCTGAATTAATTGAAGATTGAGCATTCGCTGCCCGGTGGGAAAGAAACGGTTGGTTCATCTCTTCTCCCATGCTATTTATGTTAGTCCAGTCCAGTAATTCGTTATGCCAAACTTAAACCACCCCAAGCATCACGACTTACGCCACGAAACACATCTTCCGGTCTGAGTGAGACGTCTCAACGAACCTTCATGTACGTCGCGAATAGAGGAATCGATCTGATATCGCCGGTGGGGGCCCGCAACGGAGCCGTCGCCACTGACGGGCCTGGGAGTTGCCGGGCAAAGCGACCGAACGGACCCGAGTTACGTCTTCTCCCAAACTCTGCGTTTAACGCTGCCGGCGGTTAAGCGGACCGACGAGGATGTTTCTAACCCAATTTACATGCCATGGCAGTCGACTAAGGCTGTTCCACCCACGAAATTTAGCAGGCCCAGCTTCTAGAGGACCCAAAAGTGAAATGACCCGGGAGCAACTTCTCACGGCGCCGTTTTCTTGCAGCAAATATGAGGAACCGAAAGGAAGCTTACAATATATAAAGGTTCAAACATGGAAAAACTAGTTGGAATAGATAAGGAGGGTGTATCCAGGAACAATTACGCGAATCAGCATTTCAACATTATGATAATCTAACAATCTGTTAGTAGGCTATCACACAAAGGGAAGAACAAACGATTCTGCTAAATCACCAAAATTTGGCGAAAAAATCTTCTTGTGAAGCGATATCCACTACTGTTCATCCAGGACACTTAAGATTCAGTGGTGGAATGATCCCTACTTGATGAAACGAAATCGCTAACTTCAACCTCTTCAAGAACTTTGACGCTTGACGATCGAATTTGCTCAATGCGAGCGACGACCT